>VZTT01033522.1:40142-92914 GCA_013400855.1 Buphagus erythrorhynchus | reverse complement strand
GCTTAAAGGAGTTGTTGGCAGATCTGAATTAAAAATAATAATGAAAAAAAAAAGGAATCAATCACATTTTTGCATTGATATGTTTTCATTTTAGAGTTCTTAGCAGAATTTTGACATTTTCCCCCCTGCTTTATGTTTCCAACAGCTAGGCACTTCAGTTGCTGCCTGGGTGAGATGGATGGTGTAGTCGTTTAGATTTGCTAATTTTTTAATATACTTATTTTCTGCTGTGAAATAGGATTAGGAGCAAAAGCAAGGCAGGCTTAAAAATTTAAAAGGTGTAAAGAAAAACTTTATTAACAACATAAAGAAATAACAAATTCAGAATAAAACCTTCAGACCACCCCTCATCCCCTCTCCCATACCTTGTTCTCTTTCTCAACAACAGCATACAGAAACACTTCAGTCAGTACTAACTTAAATAACCTTTTTCAGGGCACTCTAGGGAGAGGAGTCTCCCCTTTTCAGGCCATAGGGAATTTTCCACAAGAAGAAAAAACAATTCTCTCGTGCCTTCACTTTTCCATCACAACCCATCGTTGTCAGCAGAGCTCCCTTTTTCCAGCTCCTCTGCTCTGAGTTATTTGTCACACCCCGTTAGATGGAAACACTCCCCCAAATGTGACTCACACACTGTTGAGGTCAACAGCCCCATAGCAGAGAGACTGGGATGTGAAAAACAAACTGGTGAGAAAATGTTGAGGAAATATTCTCACGTGCCAGCAAAGGGAACTATGAAAACCCCTGTCGGGATGCACTTGTTGGTAATTACACCCTGCTCTGAAATTCCTCCTTTAAATCATCTTTTACTCCTTGAGCTGAGGAAAGGGCTGGTCTCTTCACCAGCCTGTGCAGATCTGTCTCAGATCAATAGAGAGCACACAGAAATGCTTTGAAGCTGAAAAAGGGCCTTTAGCTCACTTTCAAAGTGATTTTACAGGTTTTTTTCCTCTCTTCTTTCATGAACAAACTGAACTTTTCAAATGAAGTCCTGAGCTGAGTTTATTGGAGCCTGAAAAATGGAATAAGTGATGGAATCACCTTCACCCACCTCTCCTGCAGAGTTCATTAAAAGTCAGGTTTCACGTCCTTGTATCAAGTGCCCAGCTCAGCTCTCACAGCTTCACACTTATCTCCCACCAAACAGCCAGCAGCTCCAGAAGTGTCAGGATATTAAAGATTCCAAGGAAAATTATTCCATGATGGAATATTTCACGTTCTACAATCTTTTCCTCCACCAGCTGCAACAAATTAGAGTGCAGCCATTACCTCATGATAGGTTATAATACAAAATAAAAGCATCAGATGGCTTTTAAAATGCCCTGAATGATGCACTCTGAGAGTTTAGGTGATCTGTATCTTTTTCTCTGTTGACATTTTTCAGCACCACCTGTGATGCGTGAAGAAAGCTTTTAGGCGCTCGTTTTTGTATCAAAAGCTTTTTTTTCCTGATTATAAGAAAGTGAAACTGGCCTTGCAAGACACATAAAGTGTATTTTAACAAATCATTGCTTCTGTAAACGCACCTTGTACCTGCCCATTAGCTCTTACAACACCAATTTTCCTCATTGCTGCCCCAGACACGCTGAAATTATTTCTGCAATAAATAAAGAAGGCAATGGAAACCAGAATTCTGGCTGGCAGTGCCTGTCACCACAGGATCAGTGAATCTTGGAATGGTTTGGAACATCTCATTCCAACTCCCTGCCACTGTCCAAGGCTGCTCCAAGCCCCATCCAACCTGGCCTTGGACACTTCCAGAGATCCAGGGGCAGCCACAGCTGCTCTGGGCCTAACAGGTCTGTGTCTTAGTTATCTGCAGTTCAGAAAAATCAATACTTTTTAGTGTGTAGAAGAGAATAACTGAGTTTAAAGAGTTGGAACAATTGGAGATTGATACCTGCAAAATGCTTTACATGCACAGTACAATGCTGTAATCACCCCATCACAACTTCAGGTAAAACTCTGTACCCTTCCATCTGACCCAGCACACAACCTTTATCAAGGAGCCTTCCAGAAACTGCTCTTCTTCCTCTCAAACTGATAGACTTTATCCTGGAAAACTGCTGGGATTGGGAGGTTGGCAAGCAAAAAAACTATCTGGGGGCAGAAGCAGCTGCACTGTGCCTTGAAAGAAAGAAATCCCTCTCTTCCCTCTAGCATCACTTGGATGTAGCAAAGATGACAAGTTTGGCCTGATCATGTCATATCTGGGGGTTGATAAGTGCTTCCCCATTAATTAATTATAAATGTTGTCTTCTACCTTGCACTCAGTGTCTGCAGGGAGCATGCAAAGGTATTTATCACTCCTCACCCAGTGCAGCAAGTAAAAACACACCTACTCTCCATTTCCATCAAAGGAACTGCTCTGCTTATGTGCCTGTCCCAAAAATCCACAGGATACACACTTGCCAAGGGCAGTGGGAAGGATCCCAGGTGAATCTGGAGAAGCTGTATAAAAATAAGTGTGTGGCTTTTCCAAGCCAGCAGCACTCACCACCTCTCTGGGTGTCTCAGGTGCAGTCTTTAAACTCTTGTCATTATAAAAATAAGCTTTAAAAAACTAAATAAATATTTTTTAGAAGAAGAGTTTGGTATTTTTTCCATTTTACTTATTTCATCTGTGACTCCTACACCCTCAGCTTTGCCCTGCCCTTCCTTGCCAGACCATGAAGTGCTCTCTGGAGCTGAATATCTTCTTCTGCAGGGCTGCAGGGAGATATCCTTCATGCTTCTGAAGAAGCTGGAGCTCAGATCCCTCCATCCAGCAGCTCAGCCTTCCTCTCTGCAAGCCAAATACCCCCCAAGCAAGCCAAGGGCTGCACCAGCCTCACTCAGAGCCCTCCTCTAAGAGGTTCTGGCTCAGAAATAACTGAGGACCAGTGACACCAGTGAGCTCCTAAATACCTGCTGATGTTTTGAGGTAAATGGATGCCAACTGCTTTCCACAAAGGAAGGGACCTTAAAATCATCTCATTCCACCCCCTGCCATGGGCAGGGACACCTTCCACCATCCCAGGGTGATCCAAGCCCTGTCCAACCTGGCCTTGGGCACTTCCAGGGATCCAGGGGCAGCCACAGCAAGTCTGGGCACCCTGTGCCAGGGCCTCACAGGGAACAATTCCTTCCCCATCTCTCATCTAAACCTGCCCTCTTTCAGTTTGAAGCCATTCCCCCTTGTCCTCTCACTCCAGTTCCAGTGCTGTCTCCATGGACAAAACCATTTTCTTATGGCCAAAACTGCAATTTCTGAATCAGTCCAATTCATCAGTAGTGACTGATGGTGGAAATGCAGATTTATCCCAGCCAGATAATTTCAGCATTAGGGCATAAGGAGGGCATTAGGAGTCCCCAGCCACACTTTTCCCACTGTCTCTGCTAAAAGTGGATCAGAGCTCTCATTTCCTCTCCCTTTAAAAGGTTAATAACACAAAACAGGTCAATTCACACAAGGCACACTGGTTTGCAGAACTGGCAGGCTGGAGCATAAAAACCCATTTATTGGAGTCATATCTACACTTACAGCAAATCGTGGTCAAAGCTTATCTAGGGAGCAGCAGAGAAGAACTCTCCCTCATGAATAAAGATGAATTCCAGAGCTTTGGCACAGCCCTGAGGTGGGACTTGGTTTGGCTGAGGAATGAAATGAACAGCAGCAGGTACCAGGCACTCTCTGAAGCCAGGTGAACTCCCAGTTCAGGGAAAAACCCTTCCAGCACATCAGTCCTTCACTGAATCATGGAATCATGAAGGTTGGAAAAGACCTCCAAGGGCATCAAGTCCAACCTCTGACCGAACACCATCCCCCAAATCCTCACAGCAAATTCTCTCTAATGTATGGGAGGTCACTCCAGGTCTCTTCTGAAAGACATCCCTGCATCTTTTGCTCCTGGAATCCCTGTTCAGATGCAGAGATGCCCATGTGACAGCTGGGGTATCTCAGGAGATCCCAGTACCCACAGGAATAACACCAAGGCAAAGGCACAGCTCAGTCAAGCCAGGCTGAGCTATCCCAGGGCACCATCACAGCCTGGTGTGCTGCAATAAAATCTCATTTTCACTCCAATTTCATACCAGCAGGCAGTTTCCAAGCTCTCAGGACCGTAAACAGCCGAGGGGTGACATTTATTGTCCCCTTGACAAGCCCAGCCCTGCTGCTCACCCGTGGCTTGCCTGTTACAAGCATCTCATTACAACCAATTATCACTGCATCAATCTCCCTGTCCCAGCTGAGCACTGATCTTTTGCCTGATTGAAGGAAACAGACTCCAAAAGATGGTGCCTGCAACAATCCCTAACTCAGCACCACCCAGGCAGTTTGAATTCAATCTCAGTGGAGGAAAACCCACCATGAACCTTGAGTCACTACTGCCAGCACAGACTCCAGACAGCAGAGACCTTCCAAATGAGGGATAATTTCCTATTTAAAAGTTGTATGAAATCATAAAAATATCCTAGATAGATTCTTTCTCTCCCATAAATCTTGTAAGTTAAATGAAATTTGATTTTGATTCGGAACCCAGGATAATTTTTAGAATTCACAAGCTCTTGCTCCAAGGCATTGCACGGTTTAAGTGTCCACTGACAGAAAAATTATACCCTTTTCTGAATTCACTTTGAACCTGCTCACTGCTGGTTTCACTAGGAATTGCTCAGTTCTTTTACAAAGACAGAAATATTCACAGCCTAACCACAACATCCCTTTCCCTGGGGAGAAAAAGCCATAAAATCCTCTTTAATATCCCTCCTTGGGCATCTCTTTTTCAAGCTGAAGTGTCCCAGCCTATTTAGTAGCTTCCAGCATGGAAGCAGCCTGCTATCATTTCTCCCCTATATCTTTGGTGGGTTTAATTCTACCCCATCCTGCCCTGGGCTTGCAGAGTAGAGTTTTATTCTATTTTTCTCTGACAGATTGGGTTTGACTGGGGTTAGCTTGGTTCTGATGTTTCACTAAATGCATCCTCCCTCTCTTCCCTGGAAAAGTCACTGCTGTGCCCTCCTGTCCCCAGTCCCACTCAAACTCCAGCATCCTTTGGGCATCTCTCCTTCCCCCAGCCCCATCTCATCACCTTTTTTATTTGTATCACCACTGACAGTCTGCTCTGCAGCAACCCCATCCCCTCAGAGCTTCCCCTTGCAGCTTCCTCCAGCTTTGTGTTTAATTTGGACATTTTTTGCCTGCTGTGCTGCCTGCTCTCCCTGCAGCACTGCAGGCAGGAGGTGACAGAGAAGCTGAAGGAAAGCCACAATCCTGCCAGGGCGTGTGGCCCCTGACACGGTGGCATTTCCCTCCCACCACTGATGAGCTCTGATGCTCCTTTGCTCATCTCTCACTGAGGGATTTGCAGCTCCAGTTCAGCAGGAAAGGGATTGGGCAGTCACAGAAAGCAAAAAGGATCCCAAAATTCAGGATAAGTGAGAAGAGTTTGCTTTGGACTTTGCCTCAATATCGGTGGCAAGTCTGTGATTTCATTTTTTCCACAAGCTGGACTTGATAATCTTAAAGGTCTTTTCCAGCTTTAACAATTCCATGATTCTATAACAAGAACACCACTAATTACTATAAAACCTGGTTTACACTTCTCCAAGTAGAAGTTGTCCAAGCACTCAACAGGAATATATATAAAAAAAATAACTTTCTTCCCAAATGTTTGCAGAAATTTGACTCAAAGACATATGAAGGAAACCTCACTTTAAAGCCCCAGACTGAATCGTTTTTATCAGCATGAAGGAAATCACCAATGACTGTGGCTGGGGGGTTATTTTTAAGCATTAAAATCCTATGAGATTTTCCATCAACAACATCTATTAGGAAACAATTTTGTTTTAAGAAAAGTTTGTAATCTTTTAGCCTTTTTTAACCAACAAGCTAAATAAACACTTGACTTTTTTAATCCCTTCTTTTCATAATCAAATTTGTGAGCTGAGCCTTTCTGCCTAACTCCAGAACATGTAAACTGAAAGAAAACATCCAAGATTTAAGATGCAAGTTTGCTCAGGGTGTTGCCAAAACCATGACTTATCTCCTCAGCAGCCTCTGAACAAGATCTCCAGTGCTCTGACACAGAGCATGCTTCAAGGATTATTCCAGGGTTTCCTCACTCAAATCCCTCTGCTCTTCCAGGAGTTGTAGACAACTGGATTTATAGAGAATCAGACTTTGAATTTAGGTTCCTTCCTAGATGTTTTTTCCCATATTGGCATCTCCAGAAGAAGATGTGGCTCAGCCTCTAGGAATGCGTTTTCCAACATCACTTACGGTGTGTGCAATTTCCCCAGTATATTTACACCAGGTAAAAAGGGCTCTGCATGAAAGTGCTCTGATGCAGTCAATATTAACAATATTGACAGAAAAACAAAAAGTGAAGATGAAGAAGGAGAGATTTTTTTAACAGAAATCTCATGGGATGTGAGAGGGACAAACACAAGCTACTGTCAGAAGCAAAACCTCTGCATAGATGGCTTTAATCTGAGCCATTATCCAGAGCTTTGAAAATACTTGGAATTTATTTTCCATTGGCCTGCAGAAATGGCACTTTCTCCTTATTTCTATAACCTTTGCATAGCTAAGGCTGCGTGCATTTATCTATTATCCCATTTTTTATTATCCCATCATATTTAAAATAAAAGGAACCAAAACCTCTGCTGGCATTTAAAAGTGTGACACATACTCCAAACTATAATGCGTTTTCCAACACAAATTTATGTCCACTAAGTGCCTGCTAATCCTGACAAACCCCGGGACAGCTGTTCCCAAGTCAAACAAACCCTGCTGCTTGCTACAGAGCCTCCAGCCAGGAGCCAGCAACTGGCAAAACCAAAGCAAAGCCTCCACCCCTGAAGTGTTTTGAGGCAGAAAACAGAGGCTGGAACGTCTTAATATCTGTGGAAAGGTGAGGTCAAGGCAAAAATCCGCTCTTAGCTCCACAGGGAGGAGTGATGAGGTGCTGTGGGTCTGTGCTGGAATTTCATCCTGGTTTTGGTGAGTGTTTGGCACTTCAGGGGGGTGGGTGGGCTCAGACAAGCAACTGTGGGACCACTGTTGGAAACACGGAATTGTTGAGGTTGGAAACACATTTTAAAGCCATTGAGGCCAAGAGTTAACCCAGCATCACCGTGTTCACCACTAAATCACATCCCCAAAACTCAGCTGGGAATTAGCAGTGCTCACTGGAGAGGTGGGCAGTGGGTCACGGAGCAAGGATGGACAGGAAAAAAAAAACATTTTTAGGGAAAACTTTGGTGATTACTGCTTCCTCAGAAAGAAGGTCCTGATCTGGAAGAACAGCACTGGCTTCAGGCTGGATCAGAGCAGCCAACACCAGAGTTTGGTGTTTCAGGGGCCAGCTTTCACAGCAGAGTCTGCAAAGGCTCTCCTCTGAAAAACCCATGGCAGATTTCTTTATTTTGAGTTTCCAGGGAGTGGTTCCACCTCTGCAAGAGCTGCAGCATGAAGGGACTCTTTGGGAAGAGTCCCAGAGAGATGAGGGAATGGAGAAGGAAAACCATTTGGAAGGATGTCCAAATGTGGATGATACACTACTGGCTATCATGACCATTGCCAAAGAACTGGGAGAAAAATTCCTGTTAAACAAAAATGAGCTTGACTTTGGTACTGATCCTACATGAAAGTCTGGGGCTTAAGATCTTGATGTCCCATGGCTGAATTTTCTACTGTTGTAGGAGAGGCCATCCTGTCAAGGAATGGAGGGGACTGATGTCATATCTGGGAGTTGCCCAGTGCTGCTGGTCAGAGCAAAAGTGAAATTAAGAGGCCCTTTGTATCACCTAGGCTGGAGTAATAGGAAAAAAAGTAAATTAAAAATGAATAAAAGAGAACATGGCAAAGAGTCCAGCAGGTCCTTTTGCCTTTAGAGAGATCACCAAGATCAAACATATTTTAGACTGAGCTAAACTGGGTTTTCTTTTAGTATGTTGATAGAGGTTTGATTTAGGGTTTGATTTAGCAGACCAACAGCTGTCATTTAATACCATTCCTGTTGTCCCAGGATTTTTTGAGAGGCTGATGAATATGGTACAATGAGAGCTCTACACAGCTCTGAAATGGCAGAATCACAGATCATTTGAGGTTGGGAAAGACCCTTAAGGCACTAAAATCAGCCCCACCACGTTCCCCACTGATGCACGTCCTCAAGTGCCACATCCACAGTTTTTCCCCACCCTACTTTGGGCAGTTTTTGGAGTTCTTGAGCTGGACCAAACACATGGTGCCTGTTCCAGCACCTGGAGAGCTGCTGAGAACAGGATTGTCCCACAGATCCCACTGACACCTCATCTACCCCAGGAGGGCTTATGCAACTGGGAGGTGAGAATTCACTTGAACTTTTCCAAGCAAGGAGCTATTAATTATTTTTTATCTTGCTGCACTATAAACAGATGGTGATGAATAAACAGGATCCTAATTTAAACTTTATCAATGTTTTTTTCCAGCTTGATTTTTAATTTCCATATGTTCACTGCTTCTCCTCCCATCAAACTTGCTTTGACTTCTTCAGGGGGAACTGACAGAGACCCCCCAGGCTCCAAATTTGTTTTTTTTTCAAGCCAGCCTCTACTGTGGAACAGCAAAAGCAATATTCAGAGTTTAAACAGCATGGGCCATTTCCCACCTGGACTTTTTTTCATGTGACAATGGTGATGATGAGCTTGCAGGACTCATCTCTATCTCACAAGTGTGAGGCATGTGCAAGTTAAGCAAAAGTGAACAGGCATTGGAAGGGGGAATGGCACTAATTTTTTTCCTGTGTTTTCACTTTTTCAGACTTTTTTATTGGGTTTATTCTGTTTCCAAGACAGATAGGACTAGAGAGAAAAAAAAAAAGTGCAGTGTTGAAGGACTAGGGGTATCAGGCCAGGTTGGATGGGGCTTGGAGCAACCTGGGACAGTGGAAGGTGTCCATGCCCATGGCAGGGGGTGGGACTGGATGGGCTTTAAGGTCCCTTTAAGGTCCCTTCCAACACAAAGCACTCCATGATTCTGTGATTCCATGAAGGCTGTGCTTCCTGCACAGCTCTTGGTCTCCCGAGCTGCTCATCCCACCCAGACAGTGTTCCTTATTCAGCTGTTATCTCTAAATAACTCTCCTGCTTCTGAAAGAGTATCTGATTACAGAGCAAATTAATTAGCAATAATGGGATAAACAGATAATGAGCTGAGCCAACCAACCTAGACCTGATTGATTTTCCTGCCCTTTTAACAAAGAGAGGGCTACTTTTCAAAATTTATTATCATTTCATTTATGTGCTCCAGTTTAAGCTGAACTGTTTGTAAATTACAACCATGGAGAAGCGAAGCTTTCTCAAAAACAAACCCAGAAATATTCCTCTGTGCTCTGGGACCATGACATAAAAGAGGCAAGTGAAAGTCAGCAAGAAGCAGTGCAGTGGTGATTCCTGCCTTGCAGCCTTCAGGAGCTCAGCCACACCTCACAGAGAGGGATTTGCCTCTGTCTGTGAGTCTGGGAAGCAAAGCCCTTTATCCCAACCCTTGGGAGAGCTTCCCTACTGCTGCATTCCCAGCTGAGCAGCCACTGTGGTGCACACATATGTCCAAGCTGGAAAAGCATCTGGAGCTAAATCCCAATTTTCACAGAGGCCGGGATTGCATTCCTCACTTCTGGAATACAGAATCATGGAATAGTTTGGGTGGAAAGGGACCTCTAAAGGTCATCTTGCCCAACCCCCCCTGCCATGATTTCACCTCATCTGGCCAAATCCCCTCCAAGCCAGGGAACACCAGCACAGAGATTATCTGTGAAATGTGGGGTTTTTTTCCTACACACCTGAGCTGCTCACTAAGATTCCCCTCATTTTTAAAGATTTTGACAGCAGGCAAGACAATCTGAACAGAATTCATCACATCCTCAAAGAGCTGCCTGCACCTGGCCAGGACACACCAGGGATACCCAAAAGCAATGAAAATCCCTTTGCCAAAAGTCATTCCCATGCCGTGGCTGTTTTTGTGAATCTGGTCTCTGTCTGCCTATTCCTGATTTTAATGGAAAATAATCCACCCCTGTGTGTGAATCACGTGTCTTTTGATGTCTTTGCAAGTTATTTCAGCACTGAGTTAAAGAACACCAGGGCAGAGGAGTGCAAGGCCAGCCCTGTGCTGCAACACAACTGCATCCCACACACCCTGCCACAAACTGGGCAAGCTCTGCCACAAAATCCATAAAGCTCTCCTTCCTGCAGACCTGCAGAGAGGCTGCTGGGTGTCCTCTGAGGGTTAAAAACTTCCTGAAGAGCCCAGACTTTGATCTCTCTGCCGTTTGGTTCTCCTCTGTACACACTGCCAGCTTCAACTGCTCTTCCCTGTGGGTTTCCCCCTCACTGCATCCTCTGCAGCCTTTCCTGTGCTGAAAACAAACTGTAAAAACTTCTCCTCCTCAGAGTTGGGCAATATTTAGTGACCCCTGGGCTGTAGAATCACAGAATCATCAGGGTTGGAAGAGACCTTTAAAATATCGAGTCCAATTGTCAAACCTCCTCAAATATGGATAAATCCACAGATACTGAACCACATTCCCAGCAGGGAGTAGAGGGATTCACATGGATCATCTCCTTCCAAGCCCCTGCCATGGGCAGGGACACCTTCCACTGTCCCAGGCTGCTCCAAGCCCTGTCCAACCTGGCCTTGGACACTTCCAGGGATGGAAGAAGTTTAATCTGAGAAGAAAGCCTGGATTTCATGCATGTTCAGCCCCTGTGAGGAAGGGGTGGGTGTTTAAAGACAAAAAAAAAAAAAAAAAGTTAAGAAGGATGTTATTGTTTACCAGTGGAAATCTACCTGCTAAACCAGAGCCAGTGATCAACCTCAGCATCACCATCAAGTGCTCTTAACAAGTGACTAATCTGTCTGACACATCAAATTACAGCTGTGATTAAGCCCCTCTGATCAATACAATTGATAATGGCTCCTAAACAAAGCTTTCCTTCCAGAATGTACTGAGGCACTGTGTTTATTTCCACTCATTCGATTAGAAAGGATAAGGAATCAGTCATTAAGCCTTAAGTGATTCTCTTGTTCCTGAAAAGGCAACACAACTACCTGGCAATAAATCAAAGTTTTACACTGCAGATCACAGGGAACCTCCATTGCTTTCCATCCTCCTGTTCTGGGGGATGGAACTGGGTTAAAATCATGTTTTTCCTCAGAGTTTTACTAGGATTTCCCTTTCCAGCAACACTCAGATGAAGCAGTCATCACCTTCATATGATCTCCTATCATCACCTCCAGCAGATTTCTCTCCAACAAACTTCCCCCTCATCCCCAACCGTCAGAGTTCAAAGTTTGGTTTTACAGCTCAGCCACATTTATTGAGTTATGGATCCCCACTCCAGAAAAACATCTTTGACCTACTTGTGCTCACATGCTGTGAACATTCTGAAGGAGAAACACATCCTATGTCAGCACTTGGAAACTGTCTGTCCACACAGCCCATAACAGAGTTCTCCATGCACTCATCCACGGTCACACATTTAAGAGCCAACAATTCTGATTTTTTCTGTTGCCTCCAGGGCAGTTGAGTGTCTGGAGAATAAAGTTAGGTATTGAGCTCCTAAATACCTGATATTTTCAGGTAAATGGATGCCAACTGCTTTCCACAAAGGAACAGACCTTAAAATCATCTCATTCCACCCCCTGCCATAGGCAGGGACACCTTCCACCATCCCAGGGTGCTCCAAGCCCTGTTCAGCCTGGCCTTGGGCACTTCCAGGGATCCAGGGGCAGCCACAGCTGCTCTGGGCACTCTGTGCCAGGGCCTCACAGGGAACAATTCCTTCCCCATATCTCATCTAAACCTGTCCTCTTTCAGTTTGAAGCCATTCCCCCTTGTCCTCTCACTCCAGTTCCAGTGCTGTCTCCATGGACAAAACCATTTTCTTATGGCCAAAACTGCAATTTCTGAATCAGTCCAATTCATCAGTAGTGACTGGTGGAAATGCAGATTTATCCCAGCCCAATAATTTCAGCATTCCATCAGGAAAAAAACCCTCCAAAGGGTTTCTATTTCCTTTGGGCATTAATGACTTGCAGCATGGCTGCATGTCTTTACTTCAGAATTGTGAAAAACACTTGCATTGGTTTAGCTCTGTTGTTGCAGAAAAAAAACCAAAAAAAGCTGTTTTGGATTAAATTTACCAATGAGAAAAATAATTTTGGAAAAGCAGAAACAATTTATTATCACTTCAACTATTTATTCTTCTCCCTTTAATGTACTGTATTTAATTGAATTCCTTTAAATATCCTTGAAAATGAAATGAAGCATTTAGCTGGCTTTCAGATGAAGGTTTTTATCCACCCTGCGTTCTCACTTTTCTGGAATCCAGTTAAAAGGTTCAATTTAACTGTACAGGGACACTTGAAACAGCTTCCAAATCAAAGAAAACCATCCCTTAGTAGATAAAAGCAGGGGCCAAAAGCCTTCCTGGCATCCAGTGAAGCTCCTCCTGGGATCAGCTTGTCCCAGGATTCTGCTCCATCAGAGCAGTCCTTCAGTCTGTGGCCTGGCTGCAAACATTGCCAATGGAGAGTTTTCCACTTTTCCCTGTTTCAGCAGGAGGGATGAAAATCTCAAGCAGGATTTGAGATTCATCTTCCCAGCCCTTTTCCCAGCAAAATGATCCTTTCTTTTTGGATCCTGGGAGTCCAACATGGGTCCCTACACACCTTTTACTGACAGACACAGGGCTGGTAACTTGAGAGAGGCTTTTGGGGGGGAGGAGAGATCCAACTGTATGCCTTAACTTGGGATTCTGCAGGACAGGGTGGGATGGGATGGGATGGGATGGGATGGGATGGGATGGGATGGGGTGAGATGGGATGGGGCAGCACCAAAACTTTCCTCCTTTCCTAATCATCGAAGAAGGAAGAGGGCTAAGGAACAAGGAGAGGATCTCAGCTGTCTGTCCCAACTCCAGGAATACTTCACAGCCTTGGAGCACCCTCTGCTTCACCATAAGGACAGAAGAAGTTTTTAGGGGAGGGAGGGCAGTTCAACCAAAGGAGATGGTCACAATGACTTCTCTTGAAGTAATCCAAGGCCTGGAAGAACTTCATGCTTTCAGTTCCCAAGGAAAAACTGGTAAAATTCCAGTTCAGAGAGGTGGACAACTGTGATTAAACCCACTGAAACACCTCAGTTAGGCTTTCCCAGCCAGGAGGCTCCAAGGGAACCTGCAGAGCTGCTGGAACTCTTGGCTGACTGAGCTGTGCTTTGGAAGCACCCATTTCCCTCCCTCCTGAAGAGCAGCTGGAGGAATCCTTGCTCCAGCAGCAGAAGGGCTGGGAAATGGCCTGGGCAAGGCACTGTGGGGCTGGGGGACGTGGATTTGCTGGCCAGGGAGGGATGGGAGCGTTGCCATACCTGAGGTCTGGTTGTCCCAGGTGAGCTCTGCCAGGCACTGGCTGCGCTCCTCCTCGATCTCCTGCATGATGCTGCACTCTGGCCGGGTGCTGGACGCCTGCAGGGAGGGCACAGAGAGACAGTGAGCAAAACTCATCCTCAGGGAGGCATTCCTGGCCATTCATGGCCTCCTGGAGCTCTCCAGGACCATTGCACAGATGTGCACCCAGCCTTATTTTATGATTGCTTTAGAGCAACCCAGAGCCTGCTGAAAAAATCAGCATTTCCCTCCATTTCCTTAGAAAACCCCACAACCTATTTTTTTTTTGTCTGATGATCAGGAGCAGTTCTGCTGCTTTATGCTCTGGAACCACCAGCACCAGCAGCTATGTAGGGCAGGGAGACAGCAGCTTTAATATTCATGCCAGCAGCAGTGGGATCTGTGCTCCATGGTTTATTCCCTGTCTCCTGGCTCTCATGATAATTCAAAGCACAACAAACCCCAAATCAAATAAGGATGGAATCTCTGATGCACATTAGAAGATCAAGGAGCTAAAAAGCAGGAAATTCCCAGTGACCAGACCTTTTCCCCTCAAGTGGTTTCTCCTCAGTCAGCCCTGATCAAGTTGTGTTTGTAATTCAGCAGTGGACACAAATTCAGGTAATTAATCGTGGACTCCTCATAATGTGTAATTAATGAGCTGCCTCAATCATAAAATGTGGAAATGGTGATTTTTATTCCAAAAAAAGGAACTGGGAGCTCACATTTCTCAGTGTCCCCCTGTCACCAACACTCTCTCAACTTGGAGGGGACACCTTGACCACTGCTATGGCCAGAAACTGAGGCTGCTCCAAACACCACCTCTTTTTTCCAATTTTCCAATCCCTTTGGATTGGAAAATGAATTCAACAGGCAGAAAACGTTTTAGAAATCCAGCTGCAAAGAGGTGGAGAGAAGGGAAAGATGTCAAGAGAGCCAAGCCTTGGCTTGAGTTTATCCTGTCACTGTTAAATGTAATGTGGGAAAAAACATCAGTGGAGTGAACTTCAGGAACAGATCACAAGGACACAGGAGAAACCTCTGCCAGCAAGAAGTGATTGATTCAGTGTCCTCTCTTAAGGGTTTTGGGATAATCATATATTTTGATCAGAAATAGGCAGAGAAAATAAATAAAAAAAAAAAAAATCCTGTCTCGTTTCAAAATGTGTGAGTTATTCTCTCTTCATATATTTGCCAGTCAAGGTTTTAAGACAAAAAGTCCAGCAGTCTTTTAAAGGAAAAATTGTTTGATGTAAATTTGGGTTAAAATTATAAAATAATTTAACACATTAACCTCACAATTTCCCATTAACCTATCCTCTCTTCCCTATTTCATGCCATGCCTGCTTCAAATTTTAATTTCCTTTAGGTTAGGAATGGGCTTGATTAGTAGTGTATAAACAATTAATTATGTGGTTTTCTTGTCAAATTAAAAATAAATAAAAATACAAACATTAGAAGAAGGGGGATCATTTGGAGTTGTCTTCATTCTTAAATATTTCTTTTCCCCAAAGGGAAACAGATCTTTGGAAATTTCATCTCGGCTCATCTGAAATACCATAGATTTATTTTGTTTTGATTTATAGTGCTTCTTGCCATTTCATTTTAAGCTTAAAAAAGCACAGGGGGAAGCGTGAGAGATTTGCAGAACACTTGCTGGAAAAATAAAGATTGAAATGTTTTCAAAACATTCTGACTTTTTCAAAGGGAAGTTTTAACTCTCTGGACTTAAACGTTTGCCAAATTCATCTCACATCTATAAATACTTCTGGTTTTCAATTTATAAATTAATTCATATGACTCTAACTTTGATCAGGGCTGGCAAAGCACTCTGTAGCTCCACAATATATTGGAATTTATTTTAGGCAGTAGATTTTACACCAAGCCCATTAGCAAGTACTTCACTGCCACTTCTTCCCTTCTCCAAAATCTCATGCCTGAATTGGATAATTGTATATTCACCTCAATGGCCCAATATTTACTTTTGAGTAACTGGTTTTATCACCTTAAAAAAAAAATGAGGCTCTGTTTTGAAAAGTGGGCTTGTGACAGGCTCAGGTAGTGTTAATTATACATAGAATCCTTAAAATCTTATTTATTTTTTTTTGCCATACAATCCAAAAGAAATTATATCTCTTAAAGCACTGAAGAAAGAGTGCCCAGCAGCTAAAATACCAAAATACAGAAGATCTTGGATTTTGTAGCGCTGGTGCTGACTTCTTGTGAGCTTTTAGGGAAGGTGGATGCCCACAACAACCTCAAGCAGAACTTCAGGCTGAGGACAGAGGGGCTGGAAAAGGTCCTGGGGGTGCTGGTGACAGCAGCTGGACATCTGGACATGAGCCCAGGTGTGCCCAGGTGTGCCCAGGTGTGCCCAGGTGGGCAGGAAGGGCAGTGGCACTTGGATGGGATCAGGAATTGGGTGTCCAGCAGGACCAGGGTGGGGATTGTCCCCTGTGCTGGGCACTGCTGAGGCCACAGCTCCAGCCCTGGGATCAGTTTGGGACCTCTCATGACAAGAAGGACATTGAGGGGCTGGAGTGAGTCCAGGGAAGGGAACAGAGCTGGGGAGGGGCTGGAGAATTCCTGAGGGAGCTGGGAAAGGGGCTCAGCCTGGAGAAAAGGAGGCTCAGGGGGGCCCTTGTGGCTCTGCACAACTCCCTGACAGGAGGGGCCAGCCAAGTGTGGCTCTCCTCCCAAGAAAAAAGGGACAGGACAAGAGGGATCAGCCTCAAGGTGCACCAGGGGATGTATAGTTTGGATATTAGGGAAAATTTCTTCATTGAAAGGTTTAACCCTGGCACAGGCTGCCCAGGGCAGTGGTTGAATCCTCTGGAAATACTTAAAAGCCATGTAGGTGTGGCACCTGGGACATGGGTCAGTGGTGGCCTCAGCAGTGCTGGGCTAATGACTCCTCTTGATGATCCTGGAGATCTTTCCCAACCTTAATGATTTTATGATTCTATAAACAAAGTGTGGGATGTATCTCAGCTTCTCTGACAGTGGGACACATCATCCTCAATTTTAGCTGAGTCAGAGCTCTGTGTTTAGTCTGACCTGATTTTTTATCATTCCTCCAAGTCCACAGAGAGCAAGCAAACCCCAGCTCTGAAGGCTTTCTTCCCACTCCACTGCCCGTGGTTGGATGGCTTCAGACTCAAATACCCAGCACTTAGCTGGAAAAGGTCAGTGATGTGTGAATTTAATGTCCACAGACCTTTAACTCAATCAAGGTCAACAAACAGATTCACACTGGAGGACTTCAAGTTTATGGCTCATTCTGCACATTAACTAAAGAAGTAAATAAATAACTCTATCACAGCAACCCTCCTTCAACCTCCTCAGTGATAACAGCAATAAACCTCACATGTCACAGCTGTCACTGATACAGGCTGATAAAGGCAGATGGAATAAAAATAATCCCAAAATATCACATTTTTGGGAATCATTAGGAAACAGAAAGTGTGGGTTTTTTTTGTTGTTGGGTCATCAGGGTATCTGGTGAGCAAGGGAACAAGTTCAGCTGCCTTAATTCCCCCCCAGGTGACAAAATGCTCATGGTTGGAAAGAGCCCTCAAGAGCTGTGAGTCCTGCCTGTCAAAGGGGATATTCCCTGGAAGAGGGGCTAAATAATTATCTTTCTTTGGTCTATTCCTCCTGGAAAAGTTAAATTAGATTTTATAAACAGCTCTGTAAAAACCCACTTACTAATTCTCCATTTCTAGGCTGTTTCTTACTGTGTTGTGTTGTTTTGTTTGGGTTTTTTCCTATGGAAAAGGCAGAGATTTTGGGGTTTGGCCTCTCTCACTGCAGTGGGTAACTGGCTACACAGAAAAAGGGCTGGGGAGCACACGAATTCCTATTTCCCATCCAAAAATCAAATATCAAGCAAAAAGCATGACAAGCTCTGGTTGGCTCATGTTAACATCAGAGGGTGAAGTGTAATCCAGTTTCTTGGGAATACCCATGCTGGGTGAACTGAGACATGGTAAGCACCCCTCACTAATCCCTCCTGGCATGCCCAAAACACTCTGTAAAGGTGTGGTGGGTTTGTCAGGGGTTTTCCCACTCATACTCTGATCCCTGAGCAGAAAGATGAAGGGAATGTTTTTCTGGAGGTGATTTCTTGCAGCCCTGAGATCTGCAGCAGCTCTCACATAACAAGGAGCTGTAACCGAAGTCTTTATTAATGAGAGTTTTCCTTCCCGATGGATCCCAGGAATTGTTAGAGGATTACTGTGCAGTCTGCTGCTGCAAATAAAGCCTTTGTGTATACTCCTTATTAAATACAATCCCAAGGGTTGCCACAGGCTGAAGGAGCTGCAGAAATGTTTAGTCTCATCTGCAGGGCCAGAATATCCAGGGGACACGTGGCAGCTCCTCAGAGCCAGGGATTCACAGAGGAAGGGCTGTGAGCCCTGATGTGTCCCTTTCTCCTGATCCCAGGGTGTTCCTGGGCTCACCTGGAGCTCACTGGATGGACACTCCAGAGATGAGAACCAGGGTGACCACAGTGACAACAGGACTTGGAGTCAAACAAAGGAGAACTGAAAAGTCTTCAGAGGGTGAAATCCCATCCCTCACCCATTTCTGTTGGACATGGGTTCACTTCTGGTTCTCTGGGTGACAATTTCTCACCATCTCCACCTCCCCAGATGAAAACAGGAATGCAATTAGAAATTTTTTGGTGAAAACAGGAATGCAATAAGACAAGAGCCAGCTGTGCCTTCCTAGAGTTTCTGTAACTTGACTTCAGTCACTGCTCGAGGTGGAGATGAAGTTTCTTTCTCATGTGAACCACAAAAGAAATGAAAGATTTTAGCAGGCAGGTCTTATTTCAAGCATCAGAAATATAATCTCCCTCTGGCTTTCATCCATACTCATTATTTGTAGGAACACAGGACTGAAGGAACTTCTCCCAAAACAATCCTGGCTTTGATTTCTTCCATAACTTTATTCAGCTCTGTCTTAAAACTACATCTTCAGATTCTCTTTTTTGTTTTTTCCTTTTAAACATCCTCAGGAAAATACAGCTTTATTCCTAAAAACCCTCTGAGAGAGACAAAAAAAATACAGTGTAAAAGTGCAAGAATGAGAAAAAGAAGACACCAAGGATTTTTTTCTATAGTGATGAGTGACACAATTTCCAATAATAAGGCTGTCAAAAGCTGTGAAAGCTCTGGTGGTCTGGGGAAAATAAAAATTTTTAAAAGGGAGTATTTGTGAAGATTTATTTTCTCTTCTGAAGAAGAGATTCTTTCTGTAAGAATCCAAACCATGTTACAAATGTCGTGACAGTGTGGGGAAGTAAATTTCAAATATCAGTAATAGAGACAGAATGGAAGATAAATCCAAGTTTAAAACACCTCAAACCTCCTGTGTGCCCTTTGTAGGATCAGTCCAGGAGGATTTGAAAACCCAGTGATTTTTAAACAGAGAAAACTTATTTTCTCCTGTGACCTCTCTTGAGTTGTGAATAAATTTTTCTGTGACCAACCACCAGTGAGGGACCATGGGTAGCAGCACATGTCCCTGGGAGACTTTTCCAAAGAAAAGAGGTCCAGGCAAATGCCCAACTCTCCTGACTCCCACTTAGCTGTTCAAACCACTCCACTTTATCTTCCTGCCAAACATAATCCTGCCAATGACAGATCCATCATTTGACAAGGAAAGCAGATGTCTCTTCCCAGCTCATGCAAGCAGGCTCTGTCAAACAAAGGCAACTTGGCCAAATCAAGCCAGCAGCTTGGAGGCTCAGAGCCTTCTTTTAGTCTGATTGCCCCATTTCGGTGGGAGGGGTTGGAAGATCAAGGAAAAAGGAATGTTTTGTAAAGGGCTTGGAGAGCCACAGGGAAAGGGAAGATGTGCAGCTGTGTTCCTTAACTCCTTAGGGACAAGTTTGCAAATGCCTCTGCTGGAGAAAAAGAGCTGGATTGGGGTTTTTGAGGAAGAAGTGACACCTTAAAATTTCAGTTGTGACACACAAATTAAAGAGAGGCAGCACCTGAGTGAATTCAAACGAGCAGCTCTGGTGGCTGGGTAAGCACCTTCTGCTCCTGGCTTTAAATTTTCAGCTGGAGTAGCCAAGGATGAGTTTCCTCTCCAGGAAACTCAGAGTGAGGATCTGAATCCAGGCTGCTGCAGGAACACTGAGATCAGCAGTGCTCAGATCTGCAGTTACAGGGTTCAGAGCAAAGTGCTGCAATATCCCTCATATGGCTGAGGGAAAATAAGAGAGGAACAACAATAATTATTTAATAATAATTATTAAAATGGGTAGGGACAGGGACAGCAAGGAGGGAAGGAAGTGGGCTCCACTACCTGGAGTGCAAATTATCTTGTTGTTTTCCCTGAATTACTTATCACTGACTACTTTTAATTTCCTTTTCCCTTAGGATCTAAGAAGACTGATTGAGAGAAGTCTGTTCTTTTTAATAAAAATATTCCAAAATTTACCCATTAAACTATTTAAACCTTCTGGATGAAATTCAGCTCCAAAGCATCTGCTCAGTTAATGACAGGAACAGCAGGAATACAAAGGAAATGCAGATCCAGACCTGCCTGACCCCCAGGGCTCAGGAACAGGATTTAGGGGTTCATGGGCAAAAATTAAGTGTCTGTAATGTAAACATCTACATCTGTCTTAACACTGATTGTCCTTGCTCACCTGAAGAGAGAAGCAGAAACCTTCAGGGCATGAGTCACTCCAAACTGAAGGAATTGTCTAAAATAGGCAAAAAACACTTGCCCTGTACTCCATCCAGGGAGCCTGAGGCAGCTGCTTGAGGGGTGGGTGCCCACTGTGCCAATATCTAAAGTAAAATGAGCCAAACCCCACAGACCTGGGTTCACCTAAACAGAATCATTTCCCTCCAGTCAGCCCCATCCTCTCCTGGCATTCTCCAAGGGCAGGTGGAGATGGGACCTGGCAGGATCCCTATAAAGAAGTTGAGTGAATACTTGTGAGTGCTCTAATTTGTTCACAGGCTGGTTTTGTTTTGCTTTTTTTTTCCAAGATATATCAACTTTGACATGCTGCTGCTCAGGAAAGGTCCTTGGCTCCAGCACCATGTGCAGGTAACCTGTTAATGCTGTCCTGAATTTCTGCTCATCCAGCCCTGAGTCCTCTCCTGAGCAGCCACCTCTTCACTGCTGCACACAGGAAAAATGTTTCCTCATTCAGATGCAGACTCAGAAGGGACTGAAAAGCCTCAGATCCCAATTCCTGACAGTGTCCATCCATCCACCTCTGATTCTTTCCCTGGACAAGCACAGAGTGCCCCCACCCAGCCCTGCCTGCTCTCCACTGCACCTCCAGCTCACTCCAGCTGTGCCACCTGAGTCTGATTTTCCTCCTGAATCCAACCCTGATGTCACCCCCCAGCAGGTCCACCTGCCACAACTCTGAGTTCTGGAGTGAGCTCAGATCTGCTCAGGAGAGCTGGAAGGCTTTTTGGGTGGGGGTACTGCAGGAAGGGGATCCCAAATCCAGAGGAGTTGAGTCTGGCAGGTTGTCCAGAACAATCCATAAACTGGCAAGAGGGAGTTCAGCACAGAGCCTGTCACAAAATTAGAGCTTGATCAAAACCACAGGGAAGTCCCTGAGGTTTCTCTTCACATCCAGTCATTTTCCAGACCTCTCCCACTGCCTGGGATTTGTGTACCCACATCACACACACAAAACCTTTGGAAAACAGGACCCCTGCAAGGCTGGATATTGGGGATTATTTATAACCAGGGAGCTGGATAAAGCAAACTGGGCATTCTCCAGTTCTCAGAAAAGCTGCAGTGGTTTGGTTTGAGGAACAACAGTTTTGGTCACTAACAGGGGCAGCTCCTGTTAACTTTTAGGGAAGTGAAAGCCCTGAGAGTGTCTAGAAATGCAGTGTGAGCAGACCATCAGGAAAGGAAGGGCTGCAGTGACAGACACCAGGCTTGCCCTGCACTCCTGCTGGAAACCCTCAGAGCTGGAGTAAGCACCAACTTCACCTGGAGCTCTGGGGCTGTCTGGAGAGGAGGCAAATCCTGCCCACAGCTTCTCACTGTTTTTTTTTTTTTTTTTTTTTTGTTTTGTGTTTTTTTGTTTNNNNGCTGTTTTTTTTTTTTTTTTTTTTTTGGTTTTTTTTGGTTTTTTTTGTTTTTTTTTTTTTTTTTTTTTTTTTTTTTTTTTTGTTTGTTTGTTTGTTTGTTTTTTTTCATACACTCAGGTGAGGACAGCCAAGGGAAGTTCATGTTACAGAACAGCTTTAAACTGAAAGACAGTGGGTTTTGTTTGGATATTAGGAAGGGAATTATTCACTGGTGAGGCCCTGGCACAGTTTGCCCTGGGAATTTGTGGCTGCCCCATCCCTGGAAGTGTTCAAGGCCAGGTTGGATGGGGCTTGGAGCAGCCTGGGACAGTGGAAGGTTTGGTGTCAGTATCACATCCTGAAGAGCAACCGGGAGAAGACAGAAACAAGAAATAGAAAACAAGAAAAAGGCAATGCATAAAATAATCCTTCCTCTGGGCTATGTTATCCAGTAGTCACCACAGTGCCCTTCTATAACACAGTCTGGGATAAGGTTTTGGCTTCTTGGCTATCACTGTCTTCCACATCTTTTATCAAACCAACTAAAAGAAATTCCAGGATGATTTTACTATTCATACATCACTTCCATTCTAAGCAAGTGGCCCTAAAGAGGGCTCGTTTGTGCCATTAGTGAGAGCTTTCTATGAAAATCCAGGTATCTTCCTGGAACAATCCATAAAAACATCTCATTTCAAGGAATTCACTCTCAAAGGGTTGCTTCCTTACAAAGGGGAGCACAAAAAATACAAAGGTGTTGGCACAAGATGAGCTTGGTTCATTCAGACATCGGGGAAAAAAGGAATGTTCCCTCTTTCACAAGGAGCAGAAGTGGTTTAGTCGGGGCTCTGGATGAGTACATTACTCATGGGTTTATAAAGCATTTTTATCAGATCCCTCTAGTGAATAGTTCTTCACAGATGGTCTGAAGCATCCAGGTATGCCTTCCAGGAAGAAAGACATGCTGGGATGAGCTCCTGGCCTCAGGACAAAGGAAAAAGTCATTGTTCCTAAAAATGAGGGAGGCAAGAGTGCCCCAGTGGTTTGGAGCCACTCCAAGCTCAAGAGCTTCTCTGACAAAAGTCAGGGCAGGACCACCTCTCCTCCCCTGGCTGAGGAGGGAGGGAAACCAAAGGACAAGTCATTTGTGAAATGAGTGAAGCAGAGCAAGGTTAGGACAACCACAGGGAGCAATGCTGCCATGGAGAAAAAGGATGCACAAAAATGGGGAAAACCTCGCAGAGAGCAAGTGAAGAGATGCTGACCTAAGCCAGCACAGGATGGACATGTGGACAGGGGTGATTCAGGAGAACAGAACATGCTGGAGAGCACTGATGGTCCAGGGATCTCCTAGAGGAAAACTTCTAATTACATTTAAGTTTGCCAGCTTTGAGTTAAGACATTTTTGATAACCCTCCTGTGCCCAATGGCCAGTGCACATAGAGGACATCATGTATCTGAGCAGCTGCTGAAGAGGGACATTCTCATCAAGACTTAGCAACCTGACTACAGATTTTAGGAGGAATTTAACAGTCCTGGAGGAGTAAACATTACTGGACTCAGTAAACAAAACTACCAGCACTCTCCCTGCACAGTCCTGTGTGCAGGGTCACTATGAAGACACAGGAGTAATTCATAACATGGTTCCACTCTTGGGGGCTGAAAAGGGAGTGAAAGCCACAGGCTGAGCAGGTTGTAACGTGAGCCTAAGAGCCTGAAACACAGAGGAAAAGGTAACAAATAGGACACGACACACACTCACCCACGCTGTCTAAACCAGGCATGCAGGCAGCTCTTGCACCTGAGGAGAGCACTGGTGTGTCCCCAGGAGCCCGAGGGCCACTCTGAATTCTTCTGACAGCTCCCAGCACCTTCCTCATCACAGTGCTCATGGAGGGATGCTGTGGCAGGGCTGCATCCCCACCATCCACACTGCTGAGCACACAGCTGAGTGCCAGCTGGGACAGGGGATCCCAGTGAAGTGTGATGGGAATATCCACATTCCAAACACAAAGAACCTGCCAGCTACTCCCATGTTTTAAACACAGAATCATGGAGTGGTTTGGGTTGGAAGGGACCTTGAAGATCATCTTATACCAACCCTCTCCCATGGGCAGGGCACCCTCCACTATTCCAGCTTGCTCCCAATCTCATCCAACCTGACCTTGGACATTTCCAGAGATAGACCATGGTGAGGCTGGACCAGGAAAGTGTTTCCCAATAGCTTTAAGGAAGCAAGGATCAAACCCTCCTGCTTCCTGCAGGGATTCACCACCTTGGTTGTTGGGTGAGAGCTTTGCTCTCCATCCATCCCCAAAGTCAACTTCCAGCACCCTCAAACTGTGCACCAGCTTGTGGTGAACCTGATGCTCAGGAAGATAATTAATTCTGCTTTATCCCCCCAGGCATTTCCTTTTGTCATCCCTTACCCGCTAACAGCACAGATGGGGGAAAGAGATGAGAGGGAAGATGTTTCTGCTTTGTCTGGTTAAAAGGGAAAATATAAAAGGGCACAAATGACACAGAAACTGAGTGCTTTGTTGACAGAAAACAAATCTTAGTGGCACAGTATCACCAGACCTCTCTCAGGTGATGCCACTGGCTGAATATCTCAGAATATTTCACAAGGGTAATATCTCTAATATCCTTTGACTATAATCTTAATAATCTATCTCTAATATCTTTTCAAAGCAGAAAACTCAAGATAAAAGAACAAATAAAACCAACCAAAAAGAACCCTCCCAAACTCAAAAGAACCTAAGGAAACGCCACCCCACAAAAACCCCACCAAAAAACCCACAACAAAACTGTCAGGTTGTTCTCTCTGCTCTGCCTCCAAAAATTCCTTCCTTATAGGAAAAAATAGACAAAGCAGCAGCAAACCCCCTAAATACTTCACACTCTCTGCTCCCAGCACTTGAATGTCTCTAAAAGACCTTTCCATGTGCCAGTGTACATTGATGCCCACATCTATCAGAGATATGAAATATTGAAATGTGCTCCTCAAAATACTCTGATATGCCAGCAAAGAGCCAGCAGAAAAAGGGAGAATTTGTGTGGAAAAAGGAGTGGGAGAGAAAAGAGTTGGGCCCTTTTTCCATGGGAACAAGAGAAAGACTTCAAATTTCAATTAAGAAATATTGAGTACAAGGAAAACAACAGATTAGGCAATCAAGAAGGTAAAACTTGAGATGGGCATCAGTGATCAGGACACCTGAGAAGAGGATCTTGGAAAGAAAACAATATTTAGAGCAGCAGGAGAAGCAGAAAACCTCTGAGCATTGCTAGAAGTCTCAGCCTGGCTGTCAGGATCAACTCAGCTGAGCAGAAAATACCTCTGAGCAACAGGACTAAAAAGAGAACAACAGGAAAAGAAACCAAGTGAGATTACTATGCAAAGAGCTGAAATTCAAGAGAAAGCTAAATATAGCACCAAAAAAAAGGAGAACTCACATGGAGCCCCACCCCAGCTTCTGTTCACCAGCTTCTCCAAAGAACTGGAGGTGAAAATACAATTTTACTAATGCAAACTGGAGTAGTTACACATGAAAATGGTTTAGCTTGAATAATGGAGAACAACAAGAGGGCTGGCTGTGAAGGGGCATGGAAACTGATGTGAGGTGGAAGCCACTCAGACAGGAAAAACGTGCTCAGATGGGATGGTGGGAGTGGCACCATCTGCCTGAAAGTCAACAAAAGTAAAGCTTTTTTATATGTAGGAAGGAGAGGGGAAAAAAGATCCAGGCAGCTCTCAGCAGGTTAATCTGAGTTAAATACACAAGACTTTTGAACACGACTCAAAAGAAAGAGTGATGGGAAGTGGCAGGAAATACCGATGGGGACAAAACAGAAAATGTGTTTTATTGAAAGTAAATCATGATCATGGCAATGTAATTTATAGGGTTGTTTTATAAGGTAATAGTTTGGTTTGGGTTTTTTTTGGGGGTGGGGGGGGAGATGAAAGCCAGTGGATTTAAACTTCCCAAACCTCAATAAAAAGTCTGATTCTGTGCTATAAGGAATGACTGCCATAACAATGGACACAAGGGTTAATAAAACTGGAAGGAAACTAAAGGAGATGCCCAGCAAACCTGTGAATTCCTCATCTCTGGGAGTGCCCAAGGCCAGGCTGGATGGGGTTTGGAGCAATCTGGGATGGTGGAAGGTGTCCCTGCCCATGGCAGGGGTGGGGAATGAGCTTTTTTTTAATCACTTGTGTGCACACACCTGAAAATGGCCAATTCAGATCTGCCTACAACTAAAGATGGGGCAAACATCCTTAAAAGGGGACAGAGAGGGATAATTTAAAGGATGCTGATGGTGCCTTTAGAGGAATCAGCCCTTCACAGCCTCTCCTTCCTTGCTTTAGCAGCCCCTACTTGCCTGGCACCTTTCCGTCAGGAGTTGGATCTTTCCTGGCTCTACCCCAGCATCCCTTGGTCACATCAAATCAGGACTGCAATAACCCTTGACAGCTCCCCCAGAAACTGCAGTCCTGCAGCATGGCTACAATTTCCTGACTGGAAAGAGGAGGGGAAAAAAAAAAATAGAGAGAGAAAAAAAGATAGCAACTAAATGCAAGTTTGGTTCTGAGGAAGAAAGCATGAAACTATGGCAGAAACTTTTCTGACTCTCCAAAACTCCTTCAAGTGTGTAAAATCAATTAGTTAAGAGACAGGCAGCAGGAAGAGTATCAGTGAGGAGCACAGGGAACATCTCCTTCCACAGCAGTCACCTCCAGGAGGGTGAGAGGAGGAAAGCAAAACTGCTGGGAAGAAATCAATGCTACCTATTTATGCTTCTTTTGTGCCTTTCAAACCCTCTAACATGGGATAGCAGAGGAGGAGGCTCTCAGGTCCCTGTGAGGTCACCAGGGTTTCAGTTCCCAAATGCCTTTCTGAGGTGGGCTGATTTCAGACTGACACTCAGCCCTTTGTGGATGCTTAAAAAAGTCACAGCCCTGCACAAAGTCACTAACAACAGTGGTCATTTTTGGTGATACAGCCTAGGAAACTACTGACACTCTCTCAGTGGTTCTGAGCAATGACCTGTGGCTCTGACAACACAATTCTGAGACAGCCAGGTGCTCTGGGCAGTGGATGCAAGAGGCTGAGCCTCAAAAAATGCTCAACCTTCTATTGGTGACATTGTCATTGTCCCCCCATAAACACAACCATGGCCTGATTAACCAATTCTCCCCACTGCAGAGCTGCTGGAAGTTCATCCAACACAACAGCAAAGTCTCTCAAGTGTGAGTTATCCTTCTCCTTTTTGTTTCAACAACCTGACCTGCAGTAAATCTGGCCAAAGGATTACCCCAGATACCCACAAGGAGAGGATGCAGCAGAGGCATCGTGGTGACCACAGCACAGGCACTGTCTTATCACTGAATTACAGAAAAATTGGCTGGAAGGCATCTCAGGAGGGCTGGTCCAGCCTTCAGCTTGAAGCTGGACTCACACCAATATTACTGTTGCTCAGCCACTCAAAAAGCCTTCAAGCTTGGAGATTGCACAACCTTTCTGGGTGATTTGTTTTGTTTTACAACCCTTGTCGTGCAGAAATCTGCATTATTTGTAGCTGCTCTTCAAGCACCTTCTGACTACTACCTTGTGTAGAACCTTGAGGTCAAAGAGGAGCCACATCTCCCCCTTTTACAGAGCAAATGTTCATCTACACAGCCAGGTGTCCTCCTTCTCACCTTCACAAGTAATAACTATGATATTTGCATTGGCAGCTGCTTGCAGGGTAAATTGTAAGACAAAATGAAGTCACAGAGATTTCCAGTGACTTGGAATAAGCAGGATTGCACCTCATTCCCAGGGGGCTGGCACAATGCACACCCTGCCTCACCACTGAGAATGGCATTGTAGGAATGATTAAAGGTCTGGAAAACCTGCTAGGATAAAAAAAAATAATAATCAAAAAGCAAATTTTAAAAAAAGCCCAGCTAAACTGAGAGAGAGAGAAAGCAAATGTGTAATCAATCTCAACCAGCAAGTGCCAAAACGATAAAGTTTTTTTTCCCAAGGATATCGATTTAATGTGGAAAAAATAAAAAAAGGGACTGAACTCCCTAATGAGACAAATGAGGATTAGAAGCAAAACATTGTTTGAGAATGGTTTAACACTGCCTGGCAGGACTGGCCAGAAGAGCCTTTCAGGAGTCTCTTCCAAATCATTTGGGTCAGTTTGTACTGCAGGTCCAAGGAAGGACCTGCATAGCTGGAGCTATGCTGGTGGTAAAACTAAATTTCACAGAGTCAAACAGATGAGCTCCAGAGGTCCCTTCTGAACTCAGCTGACCTGATTGTGCATGAAAATTATGTTGAGTTTGCCAAGAGTAAAGGGAGAAGGTGTAATTCTTGGGATTTTTCTTTTATTTTTTTTTATCAGAAAAAAACAGACAAACAAACAAACCAACAAAGACTATGACAGTCCATAAGAGCTTGACTATTTTATCCCTGTTTAAAAGCAAGAAATCCCAGAAATGGTTTCTATAACCTTTTGTCCCATCCTTTATCAGTGTCTCCACTGATGAGACTCCACAGTGTCCCTGTAGATCCTAACCCATTCCTGGGCTTTCCTCTGCTGAGCATAAAAAGATTTAATCTATGTTTCAAAACTCTAAATATCTGTGGCTGCAGCTTAAGGCTTAAAGTTGAAGTTCTACCCTACCAAATTTGTGGTTCTAACCCGACTGGTTATGGAGACTTTTTTTTCTCCTGCTTTTTATTTGCCAAAGTTTTATCAAGTACTAAAAGACAAGTTGTGAATTGTCCCTCAGTGTCTCATTTTCTAGAATAAACATCCCCAGTTCTTTCATTTTTTTTCTTCCACAGCATTTTTCAGACCTTTTATAATTTTTCTGGCCCTGCCTGGACTCCAATTTCAAGTGTTTTTACCCCAGAACAGATACACGTGCTCCAGTTAAAAGTCTGTCAGGGATTATTTGCTTCTTTTCCCTTGACCAAAACAAAAGTTTGGTTCTAGTTTATTGTTTATCTTACTTGCAGCCTAACATAGGCAGCAGCCAGAAGTAAGAGGGGTTGTCTATGAGCTCAGCCCAGCCTCTGTGGAAAAGGAACTAAAATAAGCAAAAAAAAAAACCTCTGAGAAATTCTGTTTTTGTGGGTGGAAAAGTGCATAAAGCTGGGGAGGACAAAACCTTCTGTCAGGAACAGAAACACAGGGTAGATTTTATCTAAGTCTTAGTGACATAATCACCTTTCAGCCAATTAAAATATCAGTACACCATATGAACTTTGTGTTGCAGAGTCACAGCTGAACAGGGAAGATGAACTGCAAGGAATAACATCAACCCCAAGGAAAAGGAGGAAACTCCCAGAAAAGGGATCCCTCTCCATCCCCTCCAGCTCCTGAAGTGACACCACATATTCCAATAGCTTTTGGATATGTATTCATGGTGAAACAGAAGGGTCAAAACACAGTCTTGCCCTACAAAATCAACACCAAATGATAAAAAAGGAATTCTTAAAAGAAACCCCAGCATTTCCTCATTTTAGTTCCTCTCCATTTGTGCAGCCCAGCAGCTCACACGCACATGGGTGAACCTCCCTGAGGACTACCCAGTTTCACAAATTCCTGGGAATTCCCTTTTTAATAAAGACTGTACTGTCTTCACACAGCAGGAAGTTTGGACATTGAAGGAATGAAAGTAATCAGGGAGACACAGAATCAGTCTACTGTGGCTTTACTTTTCTCTGAGGGTTTGCACAGCTGACAGGACCAGTCAAACAACAGACCCTGACATCACAGAATCACTGAATCATCTAGGTTGGAAAAGACCTTTAACACCATTGAGTCCAACTACTATTGAGCCTTTCATTAGTAAATTTGTGGATGACACTGAGCTGGGAGTGTGTGTCCATCTGTTGGAAGGTAGGAGGGCTCAGCAGAGAGACCTGGAATGGTTGGTTGGATGTGCAGAGACCAATAAGATGAAGTTTAATAAATCCAAGTGCCAAGTCCTGCATTTTGACCACAATAACCCCTGCAATGTTACAGGCTGGGGATGGTGTGGCTGGACAGTGCCCAGGCAGAAAGGGACCTAGGGACACTGATGGACAGCAGCTGGACATGAGCCAGCAGTGTGCCCTGGTGGCCAAGAAGGCCAATGGCCCCTGGCCTGGATCAGGAATGGTGTGGCCAGCAGGAGCAGGGAGGTCATTCCTCCCCTGGACTCAGCACTGGTGAGGTCACACCTTGAGTGCTGTGTCCAGTTCTGTCCCTCAGTTTAGGAAGGACTCCTAAACTCCAGAGGAGGCAACGAGGCTGGTGAGGGGCTTGGAACACAAACTCTGTGAGGAACAAATAAGGGAGCTGGGGGTGTTTATCCTGGAGAAAAGGAGACTCAGGGGTGACCTTATCACTCTCTACAACTCCTGAAAGGTGGCTGTGTCCGATGGGGGTGGTCTCTTTCTCCAGGCAGCACTGACAGAAACAGAGGACACAGTCTCAAGCTACACCAGATATAAGGAAAAAGTTTTTCATGGAAAGAGTGATAAAGTACTGGAATGGTCTGCCCAGGGAGGTGGTGGAGTCACCATCCCTGGATGTGTTTAAATAAAGACTGGATGTGGCACTGAGTGCCATGGGTTCGATGAGGTGTTAGGGCTGGGTTGGACTCCACGATCTTGAAGATCTCTTCCACCCCTGTGATTCTGTGATTCTGTGTGATTAACCCAGCACTGTGAAATCCACCACCAAACCATGTTCCCATGGCACCTGAAGAGCAACCAGTGTAAGATTTTCAGCTGTAATCCCCAGCCAGCAGCACTGTCCTGTCAGGATTTTAATTCAGGATGCAACTGGAAATAAGATGAGACCTGCAAAGCCAGATAATGGATGACTTACAATGAATCCAGCCAAGTTTACCCAATCAAGAAGGATAAATCTCATGGCTTCAAAATGCTCTGGACTGGGCCATGGTTGAGGGGTGGAGTTGGCAGGATTAAGGGTTGGGTTCGATGATCTTTGAGGTCTTTTCCAATCTAAACATTTCTGTGATTCTGTGGATGCAGAGGTGAAATTGCACAAGCAGATTAAAAACTCCTTTAAAACTTCTTCTGCAACAGCTTGTGCTGCCATCAAAATTTCTAATCACAAAATGCCTTAGAGGAAATAACCACAAAACCCATCCTAAAGGATTTAGGTGCTTCATTAAAGAATAAAAATAATAACAATTAAGACATCCAGTCCTGCTTCCCTCCAGAGTCTGACCTTGATCAGAGTTTTCTCAGCCACATCACATGCCCCAGGAAATCCCTATTTCCCACAGAAGGCATCCACCACAAGAACATTTCAAGCATGGACACATAACAAATATAGCCCAAGAATTCTCTAAAAACATTAACTGGCAAAACCCAGCCAAGTTCTTAAGCTGCCATCCATGCCCCATGAAGGGAAATATGTTCTATAAACACAGAGATATCTCCACAAACAGTGATGCCCAACAGGTAATCCCCCTTTGCCTGTGTTCTACTGACTGAAAGCTGAGTTTAATATGCAGCACATTCTTTTTTCTTCTCTGGTTTTATTAATTGTACCAAGTGTAAATCTGTTAATGAAACAGCACTTAAATTGCTCACAATAGCATTAAAACCACCCCCTTGTGAAATGAATGAGGTTTCCCTCCCAGGTCCTCTCTGTGTACTGTGGGTCATTTCCCTGTGCTGATTAGAGTGTTTATTAGGGTTTTGAGTAAACAGTTGTTGTAGGGAATTGATCACTGTTCTGCCATGCTCTGCTCTGTTGATCCTCTGCACCTTTCCAGGGAACATCATCCCAACAATGCCACTAGGGTGACATTATCCTATACCCACTGCCAAATTGCCACCCCTGTCTTCCAGAAAGCAGCACCAGAATGTTGTAGGAACCTATTAAAATATCCCTGCTGTCCCTCAAATGATGCTTCTGTAATAAAACCCATCTTCCTCTCGTGATCTCTGCATCCTGACAAAAAACCTCCTCCTCCTCCTGATGACCAGGCACCAGCTGAAGGGTGAGGGACCTCCTCCACCACCTCCTCTTGGTTGTCCTGTTTATGAAACCATGGAATCATGGAATGGTTTGGGTTGGAAGGGACCTTAAATATCCTCTCATTCCAGCCCCTGCCATGGCAGGGACACCTGCCACCAGACCAGCTTGTTTTTGCACACAGGTCATGGTTCTCATGACCCAAAAGACACAATGGTGATCCAATCCAGGCACAGTTTCCCAATGGAAATGATTAACTTGGAGTAAAAACTTCATCCCAGCTCAACCATGAATTAAAAAGGGGAGAATCGGAAGTGAAAATAAATAAGTGAACCAGTAACCCAGTGTTTACTAAACTAAAGTAAATAGAGATGAGGAAATACAAACAAAACATCATGAAGTTTAGAAGCATTATATAAGAACCTGAAGACATCAGGAAAACTCTGCAGCTGCTAAAGATAAGGGATTAATGAGAAGTTAATATTTTTAGTTGTTTTTGTGTTTTGTTGGGTTTTTTTAAATTTGATTTGTTTTGAGTTTAGTTTCCTTGGAGTTTTTGGGTTTGGAATATTTTTTTTTTTAACAAAAACAGTACAACAAACAAAATTTTACAGACTGTACACTCCAGTAGAGGAAAGTTCAACATGTAATAATTTTGATCTGTGTTTGGAAAGCAGCAGGGCAACACGCATGGCTCTGATGATGATGGAGAAGCTTTTTCCAGCTCATTAGTAACAAAGGCAGATGTTAAACAGCATCCAGGAGAGATAAACATTTCAAATTAGCAGGCCTGGATAACTTGCACCTAAGAGCATTTGTAAAAGCTGGCTGAGAAGATCTGTTTGAACGCAGCCAAATGCAGAACCTGGACTCGAGAAAGAACAGACCCAGCACAGACCTCCAGCACGGCAGCCTGGAGTTTGGGAAAGAAGTGATGTGGCAGAGAATTTAGGGATTAAAAGAGGTAAATAATTCCACATGAACTCCCAGTGAGTGCTGCTGGGAAAAGGCAAACACGAGTGTTTGCTGGATAAACTGAGCAGAGAGGAAGGACAAGAAGAAAATTCTCCTTTTTTACACAGCACTGGGAAGATCTGTCCCATGACACCACGTCAAGAATTTTAAAAGGCCAATAAAAACCAGAGGAGGGTGTGGAAAAGAAGCACAAAAGGAAGTAGAGGAGCTCTGCATCCTTCTGGATGCCCTCAGGTTATCTCAGTAGCCACTGGGAGCATGTTCAGGTGACTTAACCAGGTGTTGAATGTGCTCAGAGGCCCTTTGCTATCAGAAAATTACATCTAGCAGAGTAAAACACAATGGGACAGGAGCTGAAAACCTCTGAAAATCCATAACCCTCTCCAGATTATCTCCAATAATAGCAAGGGCCAGGGGAAGTGTGTTGGGCTGCCTATCTCAGCCCCTTAAAATGAAGAATTCAGCAGAGCACGAGTTACATTTTATCAGAAACAGGTACTTGGACTCAACTTACTGGAGGTAACTGGTGAACATTAGCTACTTTTAATAACTTGCCAAATAAAATAATCTATCCTTCCCATCAGGGATTACTCTAATCTTAATATAGCTCCAACTGCACAGACTTTCTGGGTTTTGATGTCAGATTTTGGCCCAGGCACTGAGATGTTACATTTTCCTTGGACTTTCCCAAGTAGCTGCTGGATTCCACTCATGAAAGGCCACTTGCTCTAGCTTGGAAAAAAAAATACATTTAAATAAGGAAGTTTCAATGATGTTCTCAACTGTAAGAGGAGGAAATGTTGCTCAGATGTCCTTGAAAACTCCACTTCTCTTTAACTAACACCTTTGGGTTGGAAAAAGCCACGTCAAGGTCAAACTATCCATGTCATGGAGCAAGAAGAGGTAAAGAAAAATCATGTTGATCATGCTGGAGCCACGTCAGGAAACTTCCAGTATCTTCTTTTTCTTCATAGTCAGTACATCCTGGTCTAGTGGAAGGTGCCCCTGCTGAGAGCAGGAGCTTGGATTGAGATGAACTTTAATATCTCTTCCACCAAAGCCAGTCCATGATTCTGTGATCCCACCAACAGAGGGGCAGCAGCAGCAGCCTTCAGGTCACCTTGGTGACACAGAGAAGATGCCAAACCTCTGTAATCCAGCTGATAAAACCTTTTTTTTTTTTCCTGAATAATTTCATGATTTTTGCTGCTGGTTTTGCTGGTTTTTGGGGTTGCCAAAAGTGACCAGGAGCTATTGGTATTTCACCAGTGCAGACCAGTGACATTGAGCTGGTCCCTGGGCATGCAGGAACAGACAGAGAAATTGCACCCCAGGGCAGAATTCCTTTGCCTGAAGTTTGCTGCCCAAGTCCCAGGTGAAATTCTCAAGACCTGGGAGAGCCCAGGGTCCAAGAAAAGGTGTCAGAGGGACCTGTCCCCTCTGCAGCCCTCAGCTCCCTGAATTGGCACAAGGCTCAACCTGAGGGCAGATAAATCCAACCTTAAAGCTCCAGTGACCACAAAAGCAGAGTTTGATATCTTAATCTGCAACCCAGTCCCACCCTGGGGATGTTTTTACAGGACAAAAGGAGGATCTGATCCTGTTCTTACTAAAAATGAGGGATGTCTGGAGTCTCACTGTCCTCTGCATAACATCTCCCTCTGATCCATGTGTGGGAGAAAGAAATCCATCTTGAATGAAGATGTCCTGCTGTTCCAGGGAAGAGACACCATTCCTACCCCTTTTTATTTGGGCTGTTTTCTGTTCTTCAAAGCAAGAACATCCGTATCATCAATTCTGGGCTTGCTGGACCCCACAAACATAGCCTGGGGCTGGGGACACAGTGAACTCTGGCTGCATCTGCCTCTCAGGAACTATTTAAATGTTACAAAAGTGAATGGATTGTGCAATCCCTGTGCCTGCAGATGTGCTGTGGGATCCCACTTTAACCCTCTTGCTATTGGAGGTGCCCCATCACATAAAAGAGGATTGCACCGCAAGTGGTTTATCAGACTCATCTGGGTCTTAACCTGGGAGCAGGGACCTAAAAAGCATCTCCAGGGCTGGGATTTCACAACCCAATTGTTTTACTTTTCTGGAAGAGTTCAGCCTTTTCCCTGAGGATCCTCAGAGCTGAAAATGCCTCTCAGTGGCACAAGCTCACACTGCCATGGCAGAGGTTGGTCCAGCAAGGGATGATCTTCCAGAAAGAAGTTCAGGATATTGCCAACAGCAAAACCATATTTAAGGTCAGGAGTCCTTCAGAAACACTTCCCAGCTCCACAGCCCACTAGCCAAGGCAGTGAAAAATGAGGATTTTCTGTTCCACAGCCTGTGCTTTGCCCACTGCAGTGAACATTGTGTTCACCATCATCTGGTTCCTACCATTAAACCTCCCTTAACTGGGTTTCCCTCTCCCAGGGGTTGCTTCCTGCCCAGAACATCCCATTCCCAGCCCTGCACACGTTACTGAGGACCAGATTTTGTAGATGAGAATTTATGGCACTTTTAAATCACAGCCAAACCAGCACCAGGATCCAGCTGTGCCTCATGCATCCCTCACAGGTTTATCAGGCATTTATGAGCATTTCTGGGGGAGAGTGGCTTCTCCAAGTGTGCAAATGCAGCTTCGCCCCTTAATTTCACTCCTAAATTCCCAGGTTTAGGCTTCAGGGAATCGCACAGCAGCAGCAGAACAGGGTGAGGATAGAGAAGAAGCAACAAAGCCTAAAATCAAAAGCCTGAAATCATTAGTACCTTTTTCCAAGGCGTGTGTGCTAATGTAAAGCCTGTTATTGCTGTAATTATAGCTGTGCTTACTGTCACTGGTAATGGATGTGCCTCCCGTGCTCACAGGGCTGCAGGCAGGGAAGGAACATTCTCCTTCCACAGCTTTCCCAACCTGGGCATGGAGCCATCCATGAACTGAGCCTTGCAAAGAGCTTGAGGAAAATCAAACCCAGTAACCCTGCCCCACTGATTTACAGCGACACTCCAGACCACAGCTGTGGTTATACAGCCTGGAAATATTCTTGTGGATGAATAAACAAAATAAGTGAATAATTTTATTTTTTATCTGCAAGACCTTTCAGAGTTTTTGACTGAGTTTATAGCCATCACCTTATTGTGTTTCTGGTATTTTCTGTATATCAGCTTTGGGGGAGATTTGTGTCATTCATCTCCCTGGTGACACAAGCTGATATCAGACAGTTGTTTCTGGAGGATTTTGACAGCAACTCATGCCACAGCTAAACCTGGACCAGGTGAGACTGAGCACTATAAAGAGCAAAATAACATCTTTATTTTCTCCTAAGTGAACACACATTTTCCACCAAGCATGGCCAGAAACCCCCTAGATTCAGTGGAGCACTAGCTCCAGGCTTTGCTCCATAAAATTAAACACAGAATAAGAAATAGAGGGAAGTGCTTTCCTCAGCATCAAAGTAGAGCAAAATGTGCAGATCCTCTCTGAAAAGCCTTTATTTAAAAGCAAAAAAAAAATCAAGGTTGGCTCCCCTGAGTGCAGCATCCCCCTGGGGTGGCACAATGAACTCTTTAACACATGAAGTCAGAGCAGAGATGTCTTAAAGATGGGAGAGAAAAAAAAAAATCACATTACTTCTGAGAAGCAGGGAAATTATCCCTGACCTGGGATCCAAGCCACTGTGGATTAAAACTCTTTGGAACAAGAAGACAATCACACTTTTTTCCTCCTTATACACAAAGCAATTTGCCTCTTCAATGGCATAAGAATTAAATCCAGCTGGAATGGCTTTTTAATTAAAATCATACTTTGCTTATCAGAGTGAGAGCACTTAACTGATTACAGAGGGGAACGTGGCAAACTCTGGCATCCCATTCCCCCTTCCCCATTCCCCAAACCCCTATGCCAAACCCTGAGCAACCCTTTGCAGACTGCCCCACCTGAGCTCTCCTCACCCCATTTATGGATCACATAAAGCCATGTAGGACACACAGAGTGTCTCTAAAAGTTAAGACAAAAGCTCGTTCCCTGAATCTGCCACAGTTCAGTTTGCTGAATCCTGGGATTTTCCTAACCTAAGAATCTCCATACATTTAATTTCATCTCCTTGGCTGTGTTTTTACATTTGTAGACAATTGAAATGTTTCTCACTGTCCTGGCAGGGCTCTGAGGCCAAAGGCTGAACCTATTTCTGGCAGATTCCCCCACTCCAATGGTTAAGGAGCCCTTAATTCCCAAGCATCATCACCCACCCTTGCTGCCAGAGTTCCTTTTCCAGATAGGGACCACAAAATTCCCAGCTCAGGATAAGGACAAGGGTGGGTCACACCCCCTCGAGGTGTCCCCTGAGGAACACCCCACATCCCTGGGGTCACTGGGATGTGCTGCCTGTGCCACATGTGCCTCTCAGCCTCCCTGGGTTGTTCCTGTCACAACTTCCAGGAGCATTAATCCCACAGTGGGACCCTCACGTCAGCGAGCTAAGCTGATTTATCCAGGCCAGGGTGGTGGCTGCAGGGCAGGATTTTCCCCAGCACAGCCAGGAGTTAAATTCCAAGGCCCAATGAATCTGTGGCCAAATTCCTGAGGGCTTTTATCTCCCCATGTCCTTTGCCAGCTCCTGCGAGGGGAAGGGATGCTGGGGGAGATGCTGGAGCTGAGGTCTTAGACTTGTGCTGTTTGCAGTGATCCTTTGGGAATTCCCTTGAAATGGCACTGCCACAGGAACTCAGCAGCACTGTCCTTACAGACAGAGAGGAGATCAGATGCCACTTCCATCAGGAAAGACATGATTTTTAGCACCAGTGAAATGATTTCAGCCACAAGGTGCTGATTTAGGCTGAATTAACCATCTCCAGGTCAAAGCCAAGAACACAAGTGTTGCTCTTTGTGTGTCTCCCACATAATGAATAAAGTGCAGCTTTTCCCTTGCACTCCTCCTGCCCTCTCCACACCCTGGAGTGCTGCTTTCCATCACACCATTTAAATGCCACCATTCTGCAGGGAAACATACCCCACTGACAAACCCTGCAGGAGACACCTGATCCCAGCAGCCAGAATTTCTTAGATTCTTAAATACTTCTAAAGTCCAGACTTAGCCCAATATTACATTTCTAAGCCTTAAGAAGAAAAAGTTTAAAAAAAAGTTAAAAGTTCTAAAAGTTTTAAAAGAACTTTAAGAAAAAGTTCTTCCCCAACTAAGTCTGCTGCTGTTGAAGGGGGTTAGAGAACCCCAGACTCCAAGGCTGAATAGGTTTGAAACTGGTAGTTGTGACAGAACTTTCAAAAGTGAAACTCTTGCACCATCTCATCTGTGGCACAGGTTGTGATCCCTTCTCTGAGTGGGTCAGACTGACAGACTGAGAATCAGCAAAGTGGCATTTCCCTCCTTCCCAGAAATGGTTCTGTTGTCAATTAAAGATGTGGCACATCCTGGCCATTTTCTGGCCTGAAAAGAAAGTTTAAAAACAAGGTTTTTTTTCTTTATTTATTCTTTATTCTCTTCTTTCTTTATTATTTTTTTTATTTATTTATTCACCCTTCTGTTAGGAAAAATAACTTAGGACTTCTNTTTAAAAGAACTTTAAGAAAAAGTTCTTCCCCAACTAAGTCTGCTGCTGTTGAAGGGGGTTAGAGAACCCCAGACTCCAAGGCTGAATAGGTTTGAAACTGGTAGTTGTGACAGAACTTTCAAAAGTGAAACTCTTGCACCATCTCATCTGTGGCACAGGTTGTGATCCCTTCTCTGAGTGGGTCAGACTGACAGACTGAGAATCAGCAAAGTGGCATTTCCCTCCTTCCCAGAAATGGTTCTGTTGTCAATTAAAGATGTGGCACATCCTGGCCATTTTCTGGCCTGAAAAGAAAGTTTAAAAACAAGGTTTTTTTTCTTTATTTATTCTTTATTCTCTTCTTTCTTTATTATTTTTTTTATTTATTTATTCACCCTTCTGTTAGGAAAAATAACTTAGGACTTCTGAACATATCCAGTTTCTTGATGGGAAGAAAAGGAGGAAAAACTATTCTGTTTTTTCTTCCTCATGACTAAGAATGAAAATCTTCAAGGATAAATCCCTTTACCCCCTCTCAACTTTACAAAATAACCCACCTTGCTGAGATCAAGTGCAAGGTTATTAGAGTTTTTGTTAAGGGAAAAATACCTTTGGAAGGCAAAGAGTCAGCAAGGTCTAATGCAAAGAGACCACTCACCAATCTTTATATCTTAAGGCCTTAAGATCAATTAAATCTCATTTCCCAGTACCCACATGCCCCAGTCTCAGAGGGCAGCTCCAGTCACTCACTGGTGAGCTCTGCAGAATTTTAATGGGCTCCCCACTGCAGACCTCACTGCTGGGGTACAAATTCAATTTTAGATTTCTCTCCCTCCTGCCCCTTGTAAGCAGCTCCTGTCCCTGTGCATGTGGGGCTGGAGGCAGTCACTGCATCTTTTCTGGTGTGAAGCACAAGTTTTAATTTTGCTGTTGTTCTTTCAGCACTGTGTGAAGAGTCTGGGTGAGACTCTCTTGCTTGTACAAGGACAATCAGAAATATTAATCCTCCTCTCCACTCCAATTATTTTACAGGAAACAGACCACATCTGCTGGGTGAAACACCATGCTGGGGCTGTCACCCAACCCTGTGTGACCAGTGAGCACAATCCTGGTGGAAACCATTCCCTGGCTCTGCTCCCTAACAAACACTCCTTTCCCTCTGTGGCCACAATCCCCAGGACACTTGGCTGGCACAGGAAGGCCTGAGGCTGCTGTGGATGGATCCCCCAAAACAAGAGGTGATGTTGGGAGAGGGCAGTGAGCCCTGTCACACGTAGAGCAAAGCTCTCCAGTTGACTCTGAACTTCTGCCACACAGACACATCCCCAGCGTGTCCACACACACACAAATTCCAAAATAAATAGCCTAGATGAAGATTGTCAAAAGAGGAATCATCAGTGGGACCCTTCTACCAGGGATCTGGCAAATCCACACCACTGGTGGGACTGGACTCTGAGGAGACACCATTCAAGTTTGCCAGTACTTAAAGGAGGTTTGTAAAAAAGAGGGAGAACAATTTTTTCACATGGGCAGAGAGATATAAGACAAGGGAATGGTTCTAAACTAAGAGGAGAGATTTTTTAGATGTCAAGAAGAAATTCTCCAATGTGAGAATGGTGAAACACTGGCACAGGGTGCCCAGAGAAGCTGTGGATGCCCCTGAATCCCTGGAAGTGCCCAAGGCCAGGTTGGACAGGGCTTGGAGCAGCCTGGGACAGTGGAAGGTGTCCCTGTCCAGGGCAGGGGTGGGATGGGATGATTTTAAGATCCTTTCCAAGCCAAACCATTCCATGACTCTGTGATGACTACACAGACCCCCTGAGAGATCCTGCTCCCCTCTCAACCAACCACACTGAATTTCTACACTGGATTTTAATTTCTAAACCACAAGAAACGTTCCTCTTTCCAGGATGACCTGTTCCTATCTCCTATTCTCACCTGGCTGAAAGTCAAGCACAGACACAGCTCCAAGCTTCCCCAAGCTCCCATTCCTGCACTGCCAGGTAGATCCATAACTGCACTAATGCTTTGCTCCTGGCTAAAGGTGGTTCTGCCTTGGTCAGTTTTTCCTGACAGGAGAGCAGGGAGGGTGAGCCCAGCACTGGGAACAGGATCACATCTCACTCCCTCCCTGCTGCAAACCTCCCCACACCCAGCTAAATCCAATTCCATTGAGTATACAACATTCCTGCACCAGCACTGGCCCTTCACTTTAGAATCATAAAATCCTTGAAGTTGGGAAAGGCCTCTGAGATCATTGAGTCCAATCATAAAGCCAGCACTGCACCACTAAGCCATGTCCCCAGGCACCACCTTTACACATTATTTGAACACATTCAGGGAGGGTGATTCCATCACCAGCAGGAGCAGCCTGTTCCAAAGCTTGACAACATGTTCCGAGAAGAATTTTTTCCAAACACTTCCATGAAAAAAAAAAAAGATGTTGCCATTCCTGATGTCATCACGTGTCCACGTGTGTAGGGGGTAAGCACATCATTCCCATGACATCAATTAGCAATGCTAATCTAGCCAAACATTAATTACAATGCCTTTAGGATGTAGGCAGAAATCTCATTTCCAGGTTGGGTTTTAGGCATTCAGCCACAAGACCACCCCCAGCAGAAAGTTCATTTTCAGAGCCTGGAACTGAGCTGAGCTTCCCAGCTTTACCCTGAACTCTCCATCTGTAGCTGAATTTACTGGTTCATCTCCTTCTCCTGCTGGTTGCCCCAGTGGATGCTGTTCCTTGCCTGTACTTTTCCCCAGGCTACTCTGCAAGGGAAATCAGCATTTATTTTTAGGTCCATTGCTCTCTGACTGGTTGGGCTCTCCTCCCAGGGCTGCAATATATTTAATACTTGTTTTCAGAGCTGACAGCCCAGGAAGTTTGAGTGGTGAACTGGCACATGCAAGAAATCATTATAAAGGAGAGGGGCATCAACCTGCCAAGCATTTTAACTCCCCTTCTGGAAAGAGAGACTTGACTCCTCAGCAGTCCCATAGTGGGGAAGGAAGCAAGAATCAAAGACACAGTTGCTGTTTGATGAGGATGATGATGGTGATGATGAGAGCTTCACTGGGCAATAACAAATCCTGTCAGATCTGCAGCAGAGAGGAATGGAGGGGGATACACAATTAGAGCAATTTGCAGAGATAAAAAAGTCCATGGAAAAAGGCAGTACAGGAGAGAGAAGTGCACTGGGCTGCTCAGCATTCCCAGCGCAGGGAACATCCCTGGGAGTGCTGGAGCTCTGGGAGGCTTCTGGACAGAGGAGATCCAGGTGGGATCAGCAGAGCCACAGGTCATCCCACAGGAGGATTCAGCTCAGATTTGTGATCATTCCACAGTGGATGTCCCCAGAGGCTGTGCTTCCCAACCTCTCTGCAGCTGGGGTTCAGGACTCCTGCCCATGGCTCCCCACAGCCTCCATCCTCTCCCTCATCCCCACATCCCCAGGCAATTCCACGCTGGGTCCTGGCCAGACCCTGAGCTCTCCAGCACAGCCTGCAGCAGCCCCATGGATCTTTTCCCATCTCTCTTTCCAAAGAGCAGGGACAGTGCTGTTGAGTTGCATGAGTCTTCCCTTCAGGAGAACACAACCCTTCCTCAGCCTTCACTTTCCTCTTCTTCCACAACTCAGCTGAACGTTTTTGCAAGATGTCCCCTCAATAAATCTTGCCTTTGTTTCACCTCCCTGCAACAACAGCAGCAAACAAATTTGCGCAGACAACCAAAGCTTCAGCTTTATAGCTGGGTTTAAAAAATATTTCCAGATATTTTCTTGATCCCTTAAGGCATTTCTGAGGCTCAGGTCAAGTAGACCCAAGGCAATGAACTCCAACTCTAATTTCCTTTTCTGTCTACAAAACCATCAGGGCTCGGCTAACACAGTTTAACCACCAGAGATGTCTCGCTCTGGGAACAGTTTTCCACTGAAAGCAGCACAGCAAAAATGTGGATTTTAAGAAAATTAAAGTAATTAACTGTATGGTTAAAATGGGAGCCCTGTGTTGGCAGACAATTTAAGGAGACAGAAAAGTTGTTCCTGCCTTATATCCCCAAATTTGTAAGACCCAAATGAAAAAACAGCTGAGGTGGAAGGCACAAATACTCACACCAACACCAGGAGTCCCTTCCTCATGGTGTATAAATTTAATTATAGTGTAGAACACACACTTCCAGAGCACCTTCAGCCTCTGGCAGACATCAATGAACCATCTCCAAAAGAAGAAGGGACCAAGATGAATGGATCTCTAAAAGCAACATCTTAAACCAGAGTTTTATTAAGTGCCCTTACAGCCATGACTGGCTGCTGATATATGACACATGGTTTTTTTATTAGACTGACTAGCACAGCTAGAGGCAGAAAAAAGCTTTTAAGGCTCTTTACCCCTGGAACACAGCAAGGAAACTTCCAGCTATGCATTCCATGGGTCTGAAAAAACTGTTCTGAGTTCTGCCAAGTTCATTAATTACAGAAATAAACAGGAAAAAAAGAGCAATTAGCACCTGCAGAGAGATGAAATCACCGAGGCAGGGAGGAGCCGGTGGGACCTGCAGCCCTTTGTGGGGATGTGAAGAGTTATCACCTCTGCAGCAGCACCGAGTGAGCAGGTGGGAAGGAAACTGTGGCATGACATGAAATCCACAGGGTTTGAGAGGTTTAATGCCCAGAAGAACCATGAATGTTAATCTGGGAGCTCGGCTGTAGGTCTGTGGCATGAAGGATGGGAGCAGTGGTTTTGCCACAGGACATCCTCCACAACCAACTCTAATTTCATATTATCCCAAATATTTTCAGGCTAAAGCCACAGCAACGGCTACTAAGCTTTTCTTCCTCTTTTATCCCTCAGGAAGTATTGCTATACCTGAAAGCACACATTTTTATAAGCATATATATATATACATATATAAATATCTATTTCAGTCATTCCAATATAAGCTGTTACTTCTCTTGATAAAACCTTTCCTCATCTGCATTGCACACAAACGGCCTAAAGAGAAGCCTTTGATACACCCTGTGCAGTGTGAATTCCCTGGAAAGGGAGGAGAGAGAGGGGCAAGGAGGAACAAAGTTTAATTTTGCTGGAGATGCTGCTGAAAACAAAACTGTTTGAACAATTCCTGTGCCCCAACCACAAAGCAGGTAAAAAAAAAAAGGTTTGCACAGAGAAACTCTGCAAAAACCAAACTGTCCAAGGAGAGTCAGGCAGCAGAGAAGAGCAGAAAGGGTAGAAAATTTCCTTGAGAGGGATCACTGGAATTAAGGGCATGGCTGAGACCCACATGGCTCTGCAGATGTGTTTAATGTCATATCCCCCTCCCAAAAATGCACTCAGCCTTGCAGTCCACACTTGAGCACATCAGAAATTCCTCATGCAGTGCTTGGCCTTCTCTTGATGCCCTGGAAAGCTGGGAACTCTCTCAGCAGCATTTTTCTCTGCCTCTGAGGATGTCAAGCAAAAAGACAACCTATTCCTATTGTGAAAACAGCTGGAAAAGCCTAATTATTCTTAAAAAGCAGGATGAAAATGGTAAAAAAATGTAACAAATAGATGGATGCAGATGTGGGAGGAAACAAGTGAATTGACTCAGTGTTGGCTCTTTTGCATTTTGCTTTTGGAATGACCCCAGGGCAACAGGAAAAGCCCATGAACTCTCAGAGGGGGAATCCCAAAGCTCCATCACAGAACTCCCAGCACACGGCAAGGGGAGCAAAGCAGCCACATCATTCCTTGCTGAATTGTCCCAAATAACATGGGAAAAAAAGCTGCCAAAAAATACCAGGCACAGCTCAGGACTGAGCCCAGCCACTCAGAGGTGAGGAGGATGAAGTGGCTTTAGTCATTTCAAACCAGGCAGAGGTTTAATCTCCACTCAGGAAACTCCAGAGGGCAGTGAAAGGTGACTTAAAATAAAAAAAAATAAAGAATAATAATTAAAAAAAAGGTAAGTACATAAGTACACGTGTCCCACACAGCCATGTGCAGGATGAACAAGTTCCCCTCTCCCCTGACGAATGGATGGGGTAGAAGATATAACAATAATCACCATATTCACTCAAAATGAGAGGTGGAAGTGGCCATGGCAAAATAAAGGTGGCACAGGTGTAATCCCCAGCAGGGTTTGGATCCTGGCCATTTCCAAGCTAAAGGCATAAAACTGCTGAGGGTCAGCCTTGAGGCTGCTCTTCATTTTGGTGCAAATGTGCAGAGCTGTTTTGGATCCTTTTCTTGGGGGATGGTGGTCATCACAACCAGTACATTTAATTTGATTTCATTTCCTTCCTGCCTGGCAAGGGGATGTGTTCCTCAAAGTCTGAGCTACCACTTGGGAGAGATGAAATAAAACCTGTTCTTGGGTAAGGAATAAAGCAGGCTGCAGGGAAAAGCTCAGCATGGAGGAAATTTCCTTTGTTTTTTTTCACTCTTACACAACACAAGAAACCAGCTGGAAGCTTAAGATCTCTAAAGAGAGGTGTCTGCCAAAGGACTGAAGTGCCACTGTGTCTGTGAGGGTTCAGGAAAATGCAGAATGAGGTAACTTTAATTTTGGTGTTCACAGCATCACAGAGTCCCAGAATCCTACAATGGTTTGGGTTGAGAGGGACCTTAAGGATCATCTCCTTCCAACCCCACTGTCTGCTGGGGCTTCACTCTGCAAAGGGACGGTCTGGGGAGATTTTTCTGTCCCTCAAGTGGTCTGAAGTGGTCAGCAGCACTGACCCTGCCTTCACTGCTGACCCCACAGGAGCTCAGGCCATCCTGGTCGCTCAGATACCCACAGAAAAATGCCAAATTTGGGGTGTCTTGATCTACCAGGAGAATCCCACCTGTGAGGGAGCTCCCTCACAGTGACATTTGTGAGAGCTCACATGTTGGTTGGGATGTTCCACATCACCAGGGATTAAGTGAAACATCTGTTAAACAAGGAGCCTCAAAGACACCCAATAGTTTTCAGCTTTCAAAAGGAGACACCAAGTATTGATATTTTGCCCTCCAGACAAGAATTGTATTTAAATAGATTTTTTTTTCCCGTCCCTCTTGATAAGATGACAATGATGAGGATGAAAAAAAAAACAACTGTGGAGATCACACAGGAGGAGGAGGAGGAACACCCTTGCTGAAAAAAGAACAGGATGGGGGTGGTGGCTCAGCAAACAGAGTTGGGATCTCTGCATTCAATTCCTTTGACCTCTTCTCTACTTTAAATCCATGCAAATCAATGGAGCCAAGCCATGACAGCCAGCAGAGTTTATCAAAACGACATCATCCACATCATGAGTTAGTGAAACTCATTAGTATAAAAAAAATAAAAACCAGTTTGGTTCCGAATTAGAAAATAATCACAATTCTGTGCAAACACTGGAATTTAAATGCCAAACAGATTTACAGAAGTGTAAATCTCCAGCTCCCAGCAATACAAACAGTGAAATGGAGAGTTAGGGACTGCCCTGGGGGGGAGAAATTCACCTAATGCAACTAATGGAGGAATTTAAAGCTGCTAATATCCACCGGTGCAGTTGACTGAAAAATGACTATGTTAATTTAAAATACATCAGGGTCTCTAAAATTCCTGTACAGGAACAGGCCTTTACATCCTGGAAATGCTATATATAGATATATAAATGTATATATAAAACAGTCAGTGCTGGAGATAAGATCTGCCCCAATAAAGTGCCAGTAAAGCAGCACTAATGTGAGCCTTGAGCAGCCCACAGCACACATCCCTGCTCACAAAAACGTCCCTAAATCCACTTCTCAAACCAACCAGCTCCAAATTACCCAGCTGAGGGCTGCTGTCACCCAGGGCTGCACTGACCTCGGGGCACCCCATCTGCCTGGCACCCACAGCACTGGGGGCAAAAAAGAGCAGAGGCAAGGAAATCTCACATCTGCTTGCTCCTCTTCACCTCACCTGCTGGCTCCCAGCGGGTCAGGCCTCCTTCACAGGGGCTATTTATATTTGTGCAGATTGGCAATTATTAAACATAAGTGCTCTGCTATTATAGCTCTTCCCTCGTTAGGGGTTATGCATGAGGGTGAGCTGGTTCAAAGAGATTTGTGGCAAAGCTACAGCCAAAGGGATGCTCCTAATAAAGCTGAAGTTTGGGGATGGAAAATATTTGTGTTGTATTAACATCCTCGTCTGAAGCTAAGTTTGCACTTTTTTTTTTTTTTTAATCTTCAGGAGCTTTTAGGTTTTCTAGCAGTGCTGAAGCAGCCTGGTATTGCCCCATTTAACAAATAAATGGGTTTTATAACAGAGGAGCATCCAATGGCTCTGGGGAGCTCATCAAAAATCTCCTCCTCCAAACCTGCCCCTGGGCACTTCCTGAGTGCTAATGAATGAACTGTCCCTGCATCCCATCTCCATTCCATGGGAAAGGTGAAGGTTGTGCCCAGAGAGATGAACCAGCCCAGAGAAATCCCTGGTGCTCTCAGGCAGCGAGCCAAGGCTGCTGGGGGCTCTGCAGAAGGGACTGGTGACAAAAAGGCTGCTCAGGTGGGGACCAGCCTTCTCCAGCTGTGCCCAGGACCTGAGAGCCCCGTGTGGATGCCAGTCTGAGGGCTGGCATCTCATCCCTGGCCCTCCCATAAACCACAAGGTTTGGGTTTTCTTCCACTGCAGCCCTCTGAGATCTCATTTCCAGAGGCAAAAGCATCTCCCCTCTTGGCTGAGGTCCCACCCAGCTGAAGCTGTGGGAGCCTGTGACTTCTGGAAAACATCTGGGGGTGTGGAAGGGAGGGAGCAGTGGAGCAGCTGCACCCAGCACCCACAGAGGGGAACCAGCCTGGCTGCCCAGGGCAGGGCAGGAGGACAAACCCATGCCATGGCACAGGCCAGTCTGTCTGTCTGTCTGTCCATCCTGCTGGGGCAGAACTCCAGCCCCTCCTGCTCTGGCCTCTCCAGTCACCTCCAGCTCATTTTGTCTGTGGTTTTGGCCCCTGATCTGGGATTTTTTTCTAGACTGCGTTTCCTAGATTTTGATTCTCGCAAGGGATTTTCCTCTTCTTCCCAACACAGGAGAGAGAAAGCTGATGAGAGCAGGGAGTGGGGCTATATTTAACCCTAAAGCCTTTCCCAGGCATTGGAAAACCACAAATCCATGTCCCCTGAGGCAGGGTGATGCAGCAGGGACCCCATTTGCAGGAGAGAAGTGACACTGCCACGCTGGTGCTGACTTGGTCTGAGGGCAGGGCATGACCGCCTGTGTTCTAAAACCCAGCTGAATCCTGCTCCCCACCAAAGCCTGGCTTAGAGTTTTCATTCTGCACAGATAACCTGAGCCCTTTCCTGAATTTCAGCCACTCAGGGTGTGAAAAATCTCCTTCAAGTACATTCAGGTCTGACTTAAGAAAAGGTCATCAAATCTCGAGTCCTGTTGATGTCCACAGTGTCTGGTGCCCTTCCCCAGGCTGGCAATAAATGGGACACTTGATGCTGAACAGGGAGATCTCCCTCCTGTCCCTCTTCCCTCTGTTCCAAGAGGTTTGTGCCCACATTGTAGCCCAAACACCAGAAAATTCCCAGTCCTCCCAGACTATCAGCATATCATGTGGAAGATTGATTTTGACAAGTCACCAGTCTCTCCAGTTGTTACTGCTGGAGACCATCTGGTAAAGGCAAAAAGCTCTCTGTTTCTTTTTTTCCTTTTTCCCCCCCGAACATGAATATAAACTCTGCATGTTTGCCATTTCTAAGGCAGCCCTGCAGCTGAAACACCTCTCTCCTGACACGGTCCCACCACTCCCTCACTCTCCATTTGTCAAATGGGCAGAGCATCCCCCTGCTCTGCATCCCCCGACTGCCCTGATCCCTCCTTGGAAAGCCAAGTGTGAGGAGACAAAAAACCCACTCAACGAAGTCACTGTGGAGCACTGAGAACGAGAACAAAATGTTTTGTCACTCTCAGGACAAGATGCAACCCACCTGAATTTGCATTTCTATCTGGAGCAGCCCTCTGGCTCTCACACCTCTCACTGATGCTACAACAGCAAGGGGTTGGAAAATCTAAAAATATTTTAAAAATAATTTTAAAGTGCTGTAAAAACGGGGGAAATGCACCTCCACACCCCAAATTCACATCCCAGGTGGCTTTCCCTGTCCATGGTCCCACCTGCCTCCTGACGCTGAGTGTCTGATAAAAAATCCCTCTTTTTAAATAACACCCTGGTGGAGTCGCCTGCTTTTACAGCCCATCACAATTCCTGGCTGCTTGTCCGGAGTTTCCCTGCTGGAGACAGACCCCAGGGCTGCGGAGAGGATGTGATAATGATGGCGTGAATGCCCCTGCTGATGTGCTGGTGAGCTGGAGTAAAACACAGCTTGAAACAGCTTTAAATATTTTCCCTAGCACGTTTTTTCCCCTAAGATAGTTTCTCCCGCCCCTATTTTACATTTTTGCCTTTTTATGCCCTAAATAAGAGCTCCTAAATATTATTATTGCTGATTATGTGTTCTCTTTGAAAACTTTCAGTTTTATAGAGAGGCAGAGAGGCTTTCAGAGCTCAGCTTGAAACAGCTTTAAATATTTTCCCTAGTATGTTTCTCCCCCTCAGATACTGTTTTCCCCGCCCCTATTTTACAATTTTGCCTTTTTATGCCCTAAATAAGAGCTCCTAAATATTATTATTGCTGATTATGTGTCCTCTCTGAAAACTTTCAGCTTTATAGACAAGGTAGAGAGGCTTTCAGAGCTACCCAGACACAGGGTTGGGCAACTGGTTCTCCTGAATAAAGTCAGTCATGCATTTATACAAGCATAAATGGAATAAATCATACACCCAGTGATACACTCAGGATTTGTGGCAAGGCCTTTGTTAAACACATGTTATTGCTAAAGGGTCTTTGTGCTGGATGCAGGAACTGAGCTGGAGGATTCCAGTGAGTACTTTGTCTTTTGGCCAAATCCAGTGGTTGTTTTGTTTAAATTATATTTATCTCACTTCACAGATTCTCAATCAATGACAGGAGGAAAGAGACACAGACACAGCTGAAGTGGTTGTCCCATGAGCTCAGATTTCACTGATTTTTTCCACACTGCTCACATTTCCAGCATTTGCACTCGGACTGATGGAGAATCAGATCCGAGTTGTTTCATTCTTTTCCATCACAACCCTACTTCAAGGCTGGAACAGAGCAAAGCTCTAAAAAAAAGCACAAATTGCACCAGCTGGGCAGATTTGGCTAATTCAAGGAGCTTGAAGTCTGAAGGCACATGGAATCCACCAACTGCTTCAAATTATCCACATCTCATGCTCTAGACACACACTGGGGGAAAAAAAAAAAAGTCTAATTTGTAGCTCTTCAGGCCAAATTATCTTAATTACACCCTTAAACCAACACAGAAGAACCTAAAAGGGAATGTGCACTTACACCACTTCCACACCACCTTTTATTCCAACTTTTCAAAGCTGCCCCTGGCAGGAGGGCAGGACTTTGGTGAGTGTGGCCTGATGAACTGCAGCAAATGAGATCTGCCCAATTCCCTTTTCTTCACAGCGTGCATGATGAGAGGTGAAAGTTTACAACAGCAATTAGAAACCACATGGCTGCAACAGTTTTATGGTGCTGAACTTGTTGATCAGCCACTTGTTCAGAATTTTTTTTTTCCCCAAGGACGTACCAATAAAAATTATCACGATAAATTGTACAAAAGAAACTCAAACCAACCAAGCTCTGCTGAGCCACCTCAGGTCCCAGAGCCAGGTTATGACTGCAGAGCTACTTTTGCTTTAAAAATCAGCACCAAATCCCAGGTTTAAGATGAGAAACAAGCCAGGGATTTTCTCCAGCACTGAGGCAGTTCAGCATTAGTCACCTTGCAGATCAGTGGTGATAAGGAGCATGTGAATCTTTTTAACCCACCAGCGTGAACCAGATCCCAGGAACATTAACAACAACAGAATAATAAAAGGGTTGGAAAGGAAGCAGCTACAGGATTGCACCCAGCCTGTGCCTTGTGCTGCCCCAAAGCTTTAGGGGTTTGTGCTGATTGATGGCAACTCAAGAGCATCAGCACACAGCCTGATCCTGCCACCCCTGGCAGGGTGAACTTCAGCAGCTGTGTGACCTCACCCTCTGCCAGATCCAGCCCCAGAGGAGCTCCTCATGCCAACAATCTTTAAAGAAATGGGAATTTTGCCAAAGGCTTCAGTGGAAGCAAGAGTTGGAGCAGCTCCAGCAGCTGATGAGAATGCTGCCCCTTCCTCCTTTCCCCAGCACCAGCCCTGGACACATGGGCTATTTTGGATCTTCCCTAAAGCAAGCTCTGCAGAATTCCAAGAACTGATTGCCTGGTCTTTTTTTTTTAGTAATTTAATCCACCCAACCTGTTCATCCTCTAAGAAAGTCCTTGACAATGCAGATGGGTGGGTGGCTCATGGTGACAGCCAAAAAATTTGCAATTAAACCCATTTGTTTCATTTCTTGTGGGACAAAGGGAGAAGAAAGGGGAGACAATTGATACACTGACACATCTGGGTTAACTTCCACTCTCTGAGTCTCAGCTTGGTTGGTCTGACTCTGCTTTAATACCAGGTTGGATGATGCTCTGAGCAACTGGTCTACTGAAAGCTGCCCTGTCCACAGGGCTTTGGAATCAGATGATATTTATTTCCAACCATCCTACAATTCTATGATGGCTCTGTGACCACAGCCACTGTCACCAGCCCAGCAGAGCAAACACAGGTGACTTGTAACCAAGAACCAGCTCTGGTGGGCAACCTCACCCAGCCCTACAGGATGCTGGGGAGGCAACCTCACCTTCCAGAGAGAAAACAGCTCTGGAAGAGGCTGCAAGTGAGAGGGAAACTCAGCCACAGCCAGCACCAAATCTCCCCCCACCGCCAGCCTGCTAAATTAAAACCAGTCTCGTTGTAAATCAAACACTGCGAGCGAAGAGCTGCGACAACAAAGCTTCGGCGAAGCCAGAGAACTGCGGAACGGTCTGGGTTGGAAGGGACCTTAGAGATCCTCCAGTTCCAGTGCCTGCCATGGGCAGGGACACCTTTCCCTGGAGCGGGGAGCTCAGATGAGCGTGCAGGAGCCGTGCCCTGTGCTGCTGGCACGGAGCATCAGCTCTGCTCACACGTGTGACCCTGTGTGTGTGTGTGTGCACAGGAACAAACCCCTGTGCTCAGCCTGTCCCGAGCCACCCGGCACTGTCCCCATCACGGACCCGACCGCGGGGAATTCACGGCCAGGACGGGCACGGCAGCCCGGACACATCCCCTGCTCCTGGATAGGGAATTCACAGCCAGGACAGGCACGGCAGCCCGGGCACATCGCCTGCTCCTGGATAGGGAATTCACAGCCAGGACAGGCACGGCAGCCCGGGCACATCGCCTGCTCCTGGATAGGGAATTCACAGCCAGGACAGGCACGGCAGCCCGGGCACATCGCCTGCTCCTGGATAGGGAATTCACAGCCAGGACAGGCACGGCAGCCCGGGCACATCGCCTGCTCCTGGATAGGGAATTCACAGCCAGGACAGGCACGGCAGCCCGGGCACATCGCCTGCTCCTGGATAGGGAATTCACAGCCAGGACAGGCACGGCAGCCCGGGCACATCGCCTGCTCCTGGATAGGGAATTCACAGCCAGGACAGGCACGGCAGCCCGGGCACATCGCCTGCTCCTGGATAGGGAATTCACAGCCAGGACAGGCACGGCAGCCCGGGCACATCGCCTGCTCCTGGATAGGGAATTCACAGCCAGGACAGGCACGGCAGCCCGGGCACATCGCCTGCTCCTGGATAGGGAATTCACAGCCAGGACAGGCACGGCAGCCCGGGCACATCGCCTGCTCCTGGATAGGGAATTCACAGCCAGGACAGGCACGGCAGCCCGGGCACATCGCCTGCTCCTGGATAGGGAATTCACAGCCAGGACAGGCACGGCAGCCCGGGCACATCGCCTGCTCCTGGATAGGGAATTCACAGCCAGGACAGGCACGGCAGCCCGGGCACATCGCCTGCTCCTGGATAGGGAATTCACAGCCAGGACAGGCACGGCAGCCCGGGCACATCGCCTGCTCCTGGATAGGGAATTCACAGCCAGGACAGGCACGGCAGCCCGGACACATCCCCTGCTCCCGGCTCTGGAGTGCTGGAGAGCAGAGCTCTGCCCAACTTCTGGAGGGCAGCTGCAGGGGGATGGATCCCTGCCCAGAGCCCCCTGCCCAGCCTCTGGATCCCCTCGGGGAAACCTCATCCCGTTATCCCCAGCTCTGGGGAGAGCCTTGCAAGGAGCTCCTGAACAGAAACCAAAGCAAACCGAAAGCCAGCAAACCTGAATGACAGCGAAACCAGGAGCCGGTTGTGAAACAAAAACGCTAAAATCCCGAAGGGAATTCCTGCAGCTCAAAGGGATCCCCTCACTGGCGAAGGGGGACGCACACCTGAATCTAAAGGCAAACCGAGCGATCGCTGCTCCCCAGGTAAACCAGGGGACAGCGAAAGCAGCACATCCACCTGCCCTCTCCCGCCAGCGCTCCCGAAGTTCCCGAAGTTTTCCCGAGGCGTCTGGCTCTGCCGGCGGTCACCCAGTCACCCAGTCACCCATTGACTCACCGCGGCCAGCAGGCAGCCCAGCAGCGGCACCGCCACCCGCAGCAGCGAGCCCCGCGTCCGCATCCTGCCCGAGCCCCGCATCCGCATCCTCCTCCTGCCCGCGCATCCAGCGGCAGCGGGCTCGGCTCGGCTCGGCTCGGCTCGGCTCGGCACGGCTCGGCTCGGCTCGGCTCGGCACGGCTCGGCTCGGCACGGCACGGCACGGCTCGGC
>VZTT01033522.1:17443-39750 GCA_013400855.1 Buphagus erythrorhynchus | reverse complement strand
CCTCTCCTCTCCTCTCCTCTTTTGGAAATGTGACCCAGCACTGCTGGGAAGGGAAAGGAATGATTGATTGAGGCATTTGGCCTTCTCTGAAATAACTCTCTGCTTGGTAAGAACTGGTTAAGTGGGACAAAAATCTCAACCCAACTCAGTGATTTATATGCACATTTTCCCCAGAAAAAGGCAGAGCAATTCCATGTCATAGGCCACTGACATGGAATTTCTGTATTTCTCAGTTTGGACGAACAGGTCAAGACAAGGCTGACCCTCATTTTTTAATAAAAATGTGGAAATCCTTCGCCTTTCCAGTGCACTGGGCAGCATTTAATTTAATATTAAGGGTAATGCTCTTTTCAACTCAAGACAAGCCTCAGGTCTAAGCGTGCTTTAGTGTAGAAAGCCAAGTAAGCCCTATCAATAAAGGTAAAAATAAGAATTATACCCTCCTTGCTGTTCCTTTCTCCCCAGGCCTGCTAGATTTTCAAGCTCCAACAGATGGACAGATTTGTTGTCTTATAAACCACCTGCCAAAGAAAGAAAATAAAATCCTCAAGGAAAGAGAACAAAATCCTCATACTTGGGAGGCCCTGGAGACAGCTCCCTAATTCCAGGCTCTTCAATTTACTGACACAACCAAGAAAGATGCTATTTTTAGGGAAAAGGCTTAATGGTTAAAAATCTAAAGTTATTTCCAGTCTTTAGTTCTTGTTAGCGAATCACTAAACCATCCACTTTTTCAAGATAATCTGCAAAGGGTGAGAAAAAAAACAGTTTAGTGTCTTTTTTCCCCACTTGTATGGAAAGGCATGTGAATTTATGGCATTGAAAATATTTTTCCCTCTTTTTGGTTTTTTTTTTTTGCATTTGGTATGAAAAATCCCAATCCTCTCCCTTGTTTCTCATCACAGGCCTCATGGTGGCCTGTAATTGCCAGTGTAAAAAGAGGGACAAGATGTTAATTACCTCAATTTGTTGTACAGAGGTTTGAACACCCAGCAAAGCTATATAAAGCTCAGTTTGGATCCTAAAATGACAGGGGCAGAGCTGATTAGCTGGTCACTGCATCCCCCCACTAATTACAGCCACTCTGGGCATCCTTATTTAATTTATTAATGTAGCCTGAATGCTTTCAAGTAGCCTGTTAAGGAAAAATTTGGGAGGGAAGGAGGAGAGGAGCAAGGTATTGGCAGGTGCTGCTTTTTGTGTTCTTAGCAGAGAGTAAATCTGAGGGATTTGTGATTTTACAGGAAAAGTCTGCAGCACATTTTGCCCTGTGGACTGTGCTGGATGAAGGTCCAGCTCATTGAGTGTCCTGTGGATTTGCTGTGTTGAGGGTATGGAAATTTGGCAGAAAATAACCCTCTTGTGATCCTGCTGGTCCTCAGGGATCAGAAGGGCTGGGTGCAGCTGGGTTTAATTCTTGATTAAAACCAATTCAGCTCTCAAGTCTGGTCCTGTTCAACAAGAACTTCCACAGATTCACAAATAGTTTGTTTTCAGCGCCATAAATCTGGTTGCATTCAGTGAAGGAGGACACAGTCCATTGACTGATCCTGAGCAAACAGAGCTGTTTCCCCCTTCTCTTTTTTTCGTTCTTCTACATATTTAATTTTATCCAGACTCCTATCCTGTAATTTTGGCCTTGCCAAAGGGGTGGAACAATCACTTGTTACAGGTGGGGTTTTGTTGTCTGCAGTCTCTGCGTGTCAGGAATGTTGTGTCTTCATTTGCATCCTTAGGGGTGTGGAAGATAATATGCAAATTAGTATTAATGAGGGGCTTGGCTACTTTCGGTTAGAATTTACAGTGAATATAACAGGTAAAATAAACACTTTGGTCCTCCTCCACCCTTCTGTGCCTCGCTGAAACAACACCAGGCTGTGGGAGCTCTGCTTCCCTCCAGACATCATCCTGTTGTTACTCCTTGCTCAGGCCAGGTGCAAGATAAAAGAGGGGCAAGCTCATGTTTTTTCTCATCAATTCTTCACCAGATTCAGATAGCTCTCTAAAAAATCTGATAATTCTTACAAGGCAGCCAGTGAATTCCACAACATTGTGAGAATACTTGTTTGATTTGAGCTCACCTCCTGCTCATTTCATCCCATGCCCCCAAATCTTGCACTGCCTCTATCAGTGAAATCACATTCCCTTCTCCAGTGGTTAAAGGCTTTGTGTCAGTGCAGACTGAAAAGCCTAAAACTCTCTGGAGCCCCATGCTTGGAGCCTGTGCCATGCTTTTGGCATCTTTATTTGCCCTCTTCTTATCCCTGTGTATCCTCTTTAAAACAAGAGTGGGAGCCTGAAGAATTAAAAACCTTGGTGCACTGTGGTTTTGTGGCATGGCCTAGAGCTGGTCATGGCTTAAACACTCGTTTTTGCCTTGGGTGGGTGGGAACAGGAGAATTCCTGGGTATTAAGCTGAATTACTCAGGTATTACCATTCCAAGATGTATTTCCCCCAAAGCATGGTTCTGTTTTGAGCTGCTGCAGTTCCATTTCTCCCTGCTGGCGGGAGCTTGGTGCTCGCCTCACTGTGATTCCATCCAACACCTCCCTGCAAAAGCCTTTCCTAAACTTTGGGGCTGGAAGGTGGCATCTGCTTGGTGTTGAACAGGCTCTCAGCTAATAAATTGATATTGCAGCCTAGAAGGTGATTTTTTTCCCTAATCTCAGTCATGAGCAATTTGAGAAAGCCTTGATCTAATTCCTCTTCACATCAGTGGCAGCACAGTTACCTCAGTGATCACTGTTTTGGGCTGGTGCATCTTCTCTGTGCCTGCCTTTCTTAATTACCATTATTTAACCTCTCTTCCTTACAGGTAATTAACATTTGTGCTGTGGCATCCTTCACAAGATGCCTTATCTCTCTGAGAGCTGCTTGGGGAAATGTCATAGAAATGTAAGAAATTTTGGTGGACACTAATGGCAGAAGTAAATAAAAGCAGCCACATTGTTTCCTGGCCATGTTTTTTTCCTCTGTGCCTCTGGCAATCAGAAGTACAAAGACTAGCAGCAGTGGTGTCTAGAAGGACAATATTTGAGGGCTGATTCATGCAGCAGTTTGCTGAAGGCTGGATTTGCTGTTCTGTGCCCTTGGGGTTATGTTCCCCATTTAGCTTCCTCTCCAAAGCCAACACAATGCATCTGCTCTGCTTTCCACTGTGTGACTTTCTTTGAATACACTAACAGCATCACATCCCATAAACAAGCTGCAAAATAAATTCCTGTGCATTATTTGCATTGGGGATTAGAGGCAGGCAAACACTGGCTGTGGTGTTTTACAAACAGGACCATTCCATCCACCTACAGGACTTCATTATTTGCAAAATGAAGCACAAACAATTGGTGCTTTCCTGTGGTTTAAGTGTCCTTATTCTGCGTGGGGTGGAAACACCAGAGTGGCCCTAGGGAAAATCTAAAGTGAGTTGACCACAACCAAGCAGGGCTGAAAGCTCAGACTTTCTTTTCTTTCTGTCCCCAGCTGTCCCCAAAAGTTTTCCAGTGAAGTTCTCCTGGAAATCTCCACCTGCTTAATGACTAAAAACCGTGAGGGCAGCAGAAGTGGATATGTCCTGCTCCTGAAGAGCAGGAGTGGGATGTTTCAATTAAAAGGATCTACCTGATACAAGCAGGCTAAAATCTTGTCCTTGATCTTTGGGGCAAGGGCAAATTATCCAGCTCCTGATGCTCACCTCAATCTGTAAGCTAAAGATAGCAATAATTACCTACCCAACTCCCAGGAGAGCTGAGGATTAATTGCTTCATAGTACTCAACATTTATTTCCACACAATCAAAGCCACTGGGAGAAGAAAAAATAAGCTTTGCAATTACTATTACATATCCACAGGGGACTATCCACTCACAAAATGCTTAGATAAAACAGTTTTCTTAAAAATAATTTTTTTTTAAAAAAAATAATCTTACTTGCATTTGGGCAGAAAAAGAGAAAATCTTTGTGGTCACGNAAAAAAAAAAAAAAAAAAAAAAAAAGAAACTGTGGGAACTGTGGGACTTTCTCCAAACTCGGGATGGCAGGGATGGAATGAATTCAGGTGAGTAGAAAACCATGCATTATTAAAGCAGAGCTGTTTAAACTGCTCCAGGGCACACCACGTGCCAAAGGCACAGGGGGAACAGGGCACCTCTCCCTCCTTTCTCCTTGGGGCTCTGCAGAGCCAAGCAGGACACAGCAGGTGGCCAGGGCAGAGCTGCCCAGCACATTTCTCACCATGGGTACAACCACAGTTCTTAAAATAACAGTGCCCAGCACAGGCAGGTTCTGTCTCAGGTCGTGGCCACCACAAAGAAACATTTCACCCTCATTACTGAGAGATTTTGATCTCCTCTAACGCTCCCTGAGAGTCCTTTGGCAGCAGAAGGCACAAGAAGCAGGGAAACCAACACGATGATTGACACCAGAGATTGCACAAGCTAAATAAAAGCTTGGGCTAAAGCACGCTCTGGAGAGGGAGATAAAGCCTCCACCTTATCATTAGAGGATGTGGCACAGCTGATGCTCTTGTGGAGGAGGCAGGAAATGGAACATTTTACACAGCCTGGCCAAATGCATCACCGAGCTGCTCTGCACAGAGAGGATTGGCTGCTGGTGTCCACAGAACAAGGCCCAGTTTCTTCTGACTGGGTGATGAGAATCTCTGTTGTTAAAATAATAACTCTGTTTTTAAGACCTCAGCAGCTGGAAAGAGGAATTTCTAGAATCTTGCTAATTTTTGTGATAAATGTTGTGAGGCGTGGTATAAACTGACAAGTGCAATGAACAGTGAATAAAAAATTCTGGGCTCTTCCCAAGGTGTCTGCTGGTGGCACTCAGGGACATGGCCTGTTGGTGGACTTGGTAGTGCTGGGTTAATGGTAGGACTCAATCTTAGAGGTCTTTGCCAAGCTAAAAATTCCAAGATTTTGTAAATCTATTGTTCTCCAAGATCCTATCTCTTACCCTATCTTTGGCTTCATCATGGACAAAAACCTCCAGAACCTCTGAGACTGGATGTGCCTGAGTTTACTGAAAACCAGTTTTGAGGAGGCTGAACTGCCACAATCATTTCAGGAAGGATTAAAAGGAAAGCCCACATTTCAGAAATCAGCATGTTCATTGAATTTGTGCTGTTAACGAGGATGTGCCTGATCCACCCAGCTGGTTTATGCTCTGTGGCTGCTGGAGTCCTGAGGGATGCAAAGAACCCTGGGGACAGTGGCTCTGATCCGTGGAGAGCCAGACACTGGGAACAGGTGGAATAATGGAGAAAATGCCCAGCAAAGCATTTTTGGCCACACTGTGGAGCATGATCCCGTTTTTCACACCTGCTGGGCTGGGTTGCTACTTTCTGTTTTCTAAGCCAAATGGAAGGTGCAGCTGAGATCCAAAGCACTGGACATACACCAGGACACTCTTTGGGATTTCTCAGTCACAAGAGCTCCTGTGAGTTTTTCTCTTTTGTTTTCCACTCCTCTTCTGAAATGAGCAGCAAGCTCAGGCTGCCTCCTTTCCTCTCCTGCCTGCAGAGAAGGAGATCTTTCATCTCAGCACAGACTCACACTCTGCTCAGCTCTGTCCGAGCCAGTTGCTCTCACACACAGGGCTGGGCAGCCCTGCCCCATGCCTGGACCATGCCAGATTATCCCAGCAGTGCTGAGCTTCCTGCAGGGATCAGTCAGGAAAACAACACAAAAATCACAAGGCCAGGGCTCAGACATGGTGATGGAGAAGAGGGAGAAGGAAATAAAACCCCTTCTTCCCCTCAAACTGCGGGATTTTTTTGCAGCTTGGTAGTAAAACACCTGAGCCTGAAAGTTGCTGGTTGTCTGTCATACGTCTCTGAAATCTGGTTGCTTCCACAGGAAAAATATTAAAGTCAGAGATTCTGTGTGTGGTTAGTGGGAAGGTGTCTGCCTGTTTGAGGGCTCCCCTGGGAGCTCATTCTCTCACACCCCAAACAAACCAAAGTCACTGTAAAGATTTAATTTCTGCCTCTGCCTGGTTCTGCTTTTGGCAGTCAGTGAACACTCCTTGTAAGATTATAGATTTTCCTCCTGTTTGTTTAGCTGGGATATCCCTTGTTTCCAGCTCAAACCTGCTCTTCAAAATCCTCCTTGCACAAAGAAATGAGAGCAGCCCTGCTTTTCCTTTTTCACTCAGCTATAATCTCCTGGAGAGAAAGAATCCAACGAGGTATTAGGGTTGGGAGTTCTTCCTCCAGCCCTCCTTATTATGAATCAGATTTAAAGGAAGGTTTTCTGGCTGCTGCAGTTCACTTCTCTTGCTTGAGCTGATGAATATCCCAGGGTTTGTGCTGCTCATTTGATTCCCTTGCCTGATGCATTCCTTACATATCTGCTGCCTCCAGGATAGATTTGTGCAAGCAAATTAAGCATCCTCACTATATGTCAGCAAAACATTACATCCACTAATGGAGGGAAGTGTTATGTTCTAAGTCCTTTCAACACACATGAAAAATAAAACTCTGTTTCTTGGGGGGAATAAGAAATGACAGCACATTCTCCTGAATTAATGCTGTCTGGGAAGAATTTGTCTCACATAAATGCAATTTTCCGATAATTTTGATGTGTTTTTTTTTTCTTTCCCTGACAACTCTTCTCCCTTTGTAAGCAAAAGAGTTTCATGCCCACAATCTGCCAGACTGACTGTACAAAACAGGGAAACCCTCTCCTAATCCAGACTAAATTGTGTTAGATTTAACTGGATTCACAATGACTGATTTTCCATGCTTCCCATCCATTTCTGAGAGTGTAAATGGCAACAATAATGATATCCCAAAAAGTCCCATTCTCTTTTTCTGTACCAAGAGGTGGATGAGTGAAGGAGCTGAAGTGTGTGGCATTACTCTGATACCTGTGAATTGCGAGCCTCTCCGGGAAGTTTGGCGCCGGATTTTTCAAGGAAAAAAAGAGATTTTTAAACTGGGGATGCTGCTGTAGTCATCTAGAAAAAAGTCAGGCATATAAAGACATGCTTCCCATGGAGCTCTAAACGTTATACAAGTGAATGACATAACATAGGGAATAATTAAGGGAAGTGAAGCATGAAGATCCAGTGCTTTTGAGTTAAGATAATTGAATTTATTGAGCTTTCCTGGTGTGCAGGCTCTGTGCTGGTGCTTCCTGTGCTACCTGGTGCCTCTGAAAGGGATTTCACAGAGAGGTGAGTGACCTTTCTGAAGGGCACAAGAGCTTGGGACTGGATTTTGCCTCCAAGGTGCTGCCTTGAACTCGCTCCTCACATATCAAAGGCTTGGCACAGCCCCAGCGAAGTTCACCGGGGCTCAGTGAAGCTTTATTTGTTTTAACAGAAAATATGACCCTTGGCATTTGTAACATTAATCTTCTCCCTGAATGCTACCTTATCTCTCTATTTACACTCAGCCCTCTGTGTTTTTACAGCATCTTCTCCCCTGTGCTCACCCCTTGGCTCACAGCCCCTCTGGAGCAGGGCAGATTTTTGCTTTTTTGTCGCTGCCCTCGCACACTTTTTGGGTGAGCAAACAAGAACTTTGGCTGGGGATGGCAAAGAGCAACCAGCTGCACAGCTCCACGCAGGGTGGGAGTGGCATCTGTGCCCTGGGTTATCTCCAGTTAGAGATAGCCTGGGAACTGGGCTGTGTGCAGCTGGCAAAGGGAAAAATATTCCACTAAGGGCAGCACCAAGCATTCGTGGATGTGCTCACGGGGATTTTTTGGAGGCATGTGAGACATTCTTAAAGCATGGCCCCACTAAGGTCCTGTCACCTTCAGGCATTCACAGCAGGATTCCCAGGAGACATTGGAGTGATGGAAGTGTTTTCACTGTAAAACTCAGCTAAGAGCAGCTGGGCTGGAAAACTTACAGTGTCTGTCCCCTCTTTAATGGGAATAGTTCTCTGAGGGGGAATTTAGGCAGCTGTGCCACATCTCCCTCTGTCTGGGGAGGTGAGTGGGCTGGACTCACTCTGCAGTGAGTCATCCCCATCTTGTTTAACTGCAGCTTCACCAATTTTCATTTGTTTATTTGTGTGTTCCAGGCATATCTGATCGATGATGCGGCCCTGGAGTCTCATTTCCCATCAAAGTTTTCCAGCAGAAAGGGTGGAGACCACAGGACATCAGACATGCAGACGCAATTTGCAAAACTAGAGATGTTCTGCTTTTACCATTTATCCACGCTCAGGTCGAACCAAGGCTTTCTGTTCTTGTGAATATCATGGATGACTACAAAATATAAGCCTGTAATAAAGTCCAAGATGAAATTGAGTCTTTCAGTTTAATTTTAAGTGAGAAAATAACAATAATAGTAATTTTAAACAATGCTAAGATAACAAGGAAGCTCTGAATTGGGAATAATAATCAGCTAAGGCTTCACTTTAAGAAATTATCCACAATCAAGGGGAAAATCACTACAGACTTGGTTTAGAATTCAGTTTACTCAAATCCAGTTGAAGCTGGGGAGGTTATAGTGTCTAGATTTCAGTTTACTCAAATCTATTGAAGTTGGGGATGTTGTAGTGTCCAAATTTCAGTTTACTCAAATCCTGTTGAAGTTGGGGAAGTTATAGTTAGTGCTGAAAGCTAAAGGTCTGTTGAAACTATTTCGTCTTTGGGGACTTATTCAGGGCTTTCCTGAGCTGGGTGAAAAGTACTCCAGAGCACATAATTAGGATTATGTGTTAGAGCAGCCATTTGGACCCAAACATGACAGTAAGAATAAGCAGGATGAGTTTCTCTGCAAGACAGCCTCAGTGCCACCCACCACATTGGATTTCCAGGGAAATTAATCTCAGTGAAGATCTTTTGGGGTGGTCAAGATAACAAAACTCAGCACCTGTGCCTTTCATGCTGTTCAAGGCTTGCTCTGTTCCTGGACAGCAAAAGAGCCCTGCAATAAAAACAACTGTTTACATGTGTTTCTTCAGCTGTGGCCCCAAAAGCAAACACACTCCTTGTCAAGAGCCAGCCTGTAAAAAGTGAAGTGTTATCACAGTGCACCCCAGTTTGCATCTTCAGATAATCTGACTTTACTGGAGCTGTCGAGCCTTCTGCACATAAAACAAGAGCAACTGCTCCCTTATACAACCCCTTTGTTGGGCTTTCTGGGTGGGATTTGTTTGCTTAAACTCAGGCAAAAGACAATGTTATTTGAGATTCTCCCTGGCAGCCCTGTGAGCGTGGCAAACAGGGGGCAGGATCTGCCAGATCTGCAGCACATCTGTGCTTCACAGGGAGGGAGGATGAGGTTAGGATGAGGTTAGGAAGATGTGGATGCTGTGTCAAAAGTGTCCTTTCAAATTGTGGTTGTGGTTCTGAGTTGTGGAGCACCGTGTTGTTGCAGGTGTTAATTTGTGTCCTCAGGTTTTTATCCATCATTGGGAGTTTAATCACTTCCAGCCATGGAAAGATGGAGATAATCTTGATGAAAACATCTGAAAGAAGTCAGACAAACCCCCTTCAAAAGTACCTTATTTCTGTCCTTCAGCAGCAGCAGGGCTCAGGGCTGACAAGTTCAGGTGTGGAAGCCCAGACTGTAAATATCTGGGTGACAGATTTCACTGGGATTCAGGGTTTTGTTGTTTCCAGCTGTGATTTTCCAGCAGAAAACACATGTGGGACCCACTTGCCCTGGCCTCTTTCCCCTGGGCAATGTTCTGGTCTGGGAGAGCTCGGTCAGGTCTGGTGATGTCCGTGCCCTGTGCTCTGGGTTTGGTCAGGTACCACGTCACTCCAGGCATTAAAATCATGGAATGAGTGGAAATCTTGATGCTGGAATGCTCCCAGGAATTTGAGAGTTTCAGAGAAAACCTGAGAACCAGGGCCCTGAATTCAAAGCTGGTGCAGTTCTTCAGCTCATTCAGAGGTTGAGACTTCTGTTTTCCCTTCAGTTTGGTTCGATTTTGGGTTATTTGTTCAAGCTGTAAAACCTTTTAAGTGCAATGATTATACAAACAATAACAACCTGAGCTGAAATTATTTGCTTGGGCTGAATTCTGTTTTGAGTTGGAAAGGGGAGCAGTGACCTCTCGGCTCCTGCAAAGAATGGTTATCAGTGTGAGACCCAGTGCTACTTTGATTTTAGTGCATAATTAAAATTGATAAACTATCCTAAATGTTTAACTCTTTGTATTCCATTCATCTCCAAAGCTTATCAAAACTTCTCTAATCATCCACTGTTTAAAAAGCGGGGAAAATAAAGCCAGATCGCTTTAAAAATTCATAATTTTAATTAGAAGGATTTCAAAAATTCCTTTTTTTTTTACCTAGTCAGGGTTCTGTTAACAATCCCATTATGGAGGCAACCTGATGAATATTTGCAGAGGCTAAGCCATAAAACCTTCACATGCTCTGTACCCACGATCCTCTTTCACATATATCTCATACCAGTGATAACATTTGCATAGATATACTGTGGGGAACCTGAGGCAGCTTTTCAGGCACGTCCTCTGCGTGTGTTTCAATGAGTTCTATGTGACAAAATATTTTGAATATCCCTGAGTGACTTCCATGTCTGTTGTTCAACATGGTCACAATGCACAGGGCTTGATTTCTGGCTGAAAAGTTATTCATGTGGCACATCTGGGAGCACCAGGAGCATGCTGGCCAGGGAATCCTGCCAGGCTGGGCTCCAGCACTGCGGGAAAGCTTCAAATCCTTTGGATCTGCACAGAAGGTGGTTTGAGGAAGGCACTGTGTGGAGTTGAAGGGAAGCTGAGCCATGGTGAAGGCACTGCCAGCATTCCAATGCTGGCTGTAATCAGCTCACTGTCTATATCCCCAGGCAATTATTCACAGGGTGTCGCATCAGGAGCTGCATCAGCAGACAAACAAGATTGATTGCAGTAGAGGTACCAGGGAAACCTCACACCAGCAGCATGAGGAAGGAATCCAAAGCAGGGCCCATCCTCAGAAGAGGATGTGTTTCACACACTGTGCTGAATCAGTTCCTGGAGGATGAGCCTGTTTGGATCCGAGCATCTGAGGCTGTGATCTTCCTTGGCTGCCAAACACCTCCAGGTTTTGTCTGTCCCCAGAAGTGCAGTGTTGTGTAGTGTCTGCAGAGATAATTTGGGAGGTTATGAGTAGATCAGGCCTCTAGAATGGCATGAGAACATGAGGGAAGCATGCACCTCCTGGCAATTAACTAATTAATAAACTATTGCCTGATTAACTTGGGCACATCACCACAATGATGTGATGAGTTTTCTTCTTGTACCATATCTTGTCTGCCAATGTTTTAGTTATCTCTGATTTGGTTTGAGGTGTATTTTTTAACATTTCAAACCAGCTGTGATCACAGAATCCTGGAATGGTTTGGGATGGAAGATGTTGAGTCTTACTTTCTTTTTGCCAGAGTTAGGATTAAATGAGCGTGACGGTATTTCTTGTTTGGACTTCGATGTTTATTAGTTCTTATCTATATTACAGTCTCACAAACTGTGAGTTCTACAGTACTTTAAGCTAATAAACTAAAAATGGAGCTCTATGTTTCTTTCTACAAGGCTTTTTAAGGGTAAACTGTTTAATTAAGAAATGCCACCTAAATTATTTTGATTTTTAACCTAACAGCCAACTACCCATAGTCTGCAATACGGACTTTTTTATCTAATCACATAATATCACCTAGACCCATGAAGAAGAAGGTGAAGAAGAAGTACAAACCTTCACCCTAAAACCTCCATCTTGCTTTATGTATATTGCTATATTCTAAAACCTTAAACTCTAAGTTTTCCACCATGTGATATTACACACTTCTATTCAAACTACACACCGATAGTTCCAGTTCTATCACTCAATTTTGGAAATTTCTCCACGCCCTCAGGTCAAATGCAGTGTTCTCCTAAAAGTCAGTGCCTATTAACACAGAAAGTCTAAAATTCTCATTAACCAAAGTTCCAACAGGAGGAGACCTTAAAGACAATCCAGTTCCACCCCCTGCCATGGGCAGGGACACCTTCCACTATCCCAGGCTGCTCCAAGCCCTGTCCAACCTGGCCTTGGACACTTCCAGGGATCCAGGGGCAGTCACAGCAAATCTGGGCACCCTGTGCCAGGGCATCCTCACCCTCACAGGAAAGATTTTCTTCCTAATACCCAGTGCTGGATGCAGTAGAGGGGAGAATCTCCTCCACCAACCTGCTGGTCATTCTTTTTTTTGCTGCAGCCCAGAATTCAGTCTGTGAAAACACATTTCTGAGCCCTGTCCATCGACACTCACAATCAGTTTTCTTCAGGGCTGCTCTCAAAACATTCTGATAAATGCCTTGTGGTTGTGGGGCCACCTTCAGATCCCCACTGCCATGGTGTGTTCTCTAGCAGTGAGCTGTCAGCCTGCAAAACCTCTGGGTGTTGATAGATCCAAAGCCACGTGTCCTGTAACTGTGTGGAACCTCTTACTACACGGGTAACTGGAAATTTATGAGGCACCACTGGTCATATTTAATTCACATCAATCCCCAGAGAAGCCATTGGAATCATAAGGGGGATGAATCTCGCTCAGACGTAGTCCAGAAATTGAATGAATTTCAAAAATATAACCACTTTTTCATCAAAACCCCTATAAAATCAATCTTCCACTTCCGAATATAGCCCTAAGGCTTGAAGCTGACTGAAATTAAAATGCAAAAAGAATCTTTAATTACATGCTCATTTGAGAGGAGGAATATAAGACTGTGTCCCTGGATTCATTTTTCAGATTAATTTAGTAGTCTTTGTGTTGAACATTCTCCTCTGATGGAGGACTTGAAAAATACATCCAACATGGATTTACATTATAGCTGCCTGAGTAAAATTGAAATAATATGTTACTATACTGGATGAAATCATGATTTATCTGGCCCTTTGAGCTGCCTGTGACAGTGACAAGCCTGTGACAGACATTTCCAGTCAGGAAAGACTGATGGAAGATACACACTGGGCTGTTCCATGGAGAGGGGCAGCTCTTCATGTCATGGACATGGTGTCAGGTCAGATTTTCAATGTCACAGGAAATTTTAGAACCATGTCTTATGATTCCAGCATAAAATGGGACAGGTCTGGTTTGGTTGTCAGCAGAAAGAGTCCTGAAGCTGTCAGCTCTGGGATAATTTAATCACATGGGTGCTTTCTTCCTAATCCCCATTTTTTGGTTGTTTTATCACTGGAGCAGAGAATGTAAATCCTTCCTCCCCCCTCCCCCTCCTCAAACCTTTCAGTATTTTTAAACCATTATATTTAAATCTGCATGTGCTTTTTAAATCTTGGCTGGATCCAGTTTTTTGCAGGAATTGGTTACCTTGGCTGTGTGGGAAAGGAGTCCCTTGAATCAGCTTATATTTCAGTGATTTTCACAGGTTTAAGGGCCAGATGGGATCATTAACTCACTCACCTTGATCTTTCACACAGTGTGTGGGATGGGATTCACCTCACAGTTATTTAAAGAATGAAGTTAGAGACAGAATACCTGTGCCAAAATGAGCTGTCTTCCCTCTGCTCCTTTTGCAGTCATTGGAGAAGGATCATTTCTTTCACAGGGTAATTCATTCTTCCCTGTGATAGATTTGGGTACAGGATGTATAAATTACTGGGGCTGTGGCTTTCTCACAGAGAGTTCAGCATCCATTCTTTGGCTGAGGAATGTCAGCAGTTTGTGCCTGAAAGTGTCAAGAGATGGAGAATACACTTCTTTTCTTTCTTGTGCTACCAATTTATGACCCTTGGTATCAGACACCAAACTCCAAAGGTGTGACTGGCTGGATTGATATTGGTTATAGGGTAGTCTTGTGTAAGTAGCTCAGGGGAAGATACACAGCTTGCACTATGATGAATCCATCTCCATTCCCTGTCACTGGCTGCCTCATATCCCAAAAGACTGAGTAAAGAGCAAAATCTCCAGAATTAGGTGATAGCAATGACTGCTGACAAGGAAAGGTTTCTGCAAGGGGCAGAGGGAGGGAGGAGATGGATGTGGAGGGATGTGACAGATGAGGAGAAAATGAGTGTTGGGAAAATGTTTGTTCACAGAAATCAGGCTGTGGTGAGCTGACCTCAGCTAGACACCAGGTTCCCACCAAAGCCACTCCATCATTCCCCTCCTCAGCTGGACAGGAGAGAGAAAATATAAGGAAAGGCTTTTGGGTCAATGTAAGGACAGGGAGAGATCTCTCAGTAGCTGCTGTCACAGGCAAAGCAGGCTTGACTTAGGAAAAAGGAATAATTTAATGTATTACTAATAAAGTCAGAGCAGCATAATGAGAAATGAAAACCAAATCATAAAACACCTTCCTCCTACCCCTCCCTTCTTCCCAGGCTCAACCTCACTTCAGAATTCTCTGGAGCTATCTGGAATTGCCTCCCTCAGACATGAGGGAAGCTTCTCTCAGCAGCCACCCCTGAAGTCCCCTGTTACCAAAACCTGGCCTCCCAAACCCAATACACAGAAACCCAATACACACTCAGTATCCCAGAAACACTCTAGTACTAAAACAAGAAAACTGATAAAAGTGAATGATGACTAATTTAAAATCAGTAAAATCAAGCCTGTTTAATTGCAGACCAAATAAATAACCTGAATAATTAATTCTGATGAGATAAACTCAAAGCCAAATGTATGTTTTGGAGGGATAGTGGTTATCTGAGGTGGCATTTGGGGGTAGCCATGTTCCACTGAAAATCAGTGGACAATAGGAGACATTTGCAGTGTCAAACAGAACAAACAACTCCTGCTTCAGAGTAAAACTGATGATAATGGCAGGGTACAGACCAATGAAAAGGTAGAATGGTCTGTGCTTTCTCTGGCAGCTTCTTCTGAAAAATGCAGAATTGGTCAGTGCTTGAGCCAGACTTGCTGTGAAACTGATATTCTTCTCTGCCACATTACAGTGCCAATAAAGATATTTCTATGGCACTTTTTTGGACTAGAAAATAATTACATGAACAGGGAATAGCCAGGGAAAAGGTAAAAATTATACTTTCATGTCCTGATATACATTAATTCAGACACTATGTCTAAACCTCTTCATTGACTGCACAGTTAAATGGAAATAGAAACCCTAAACTCTGAGTCATGGGCTTTTCTCTCTTGATCAAAAAATCTATGGGATTTGTAACTCAGATGTTGAGTACCTACAAGGATGTTGAGTACCTACAAGAGATGGTCTGGTTAGATCTTTTAAGGATTTGTCTGAAATAATCCAAGTAGTTTATAAAGGATATGTAGTTAAATCCTGGTCCCTTGCCCTAATCACTGGCCCAAGCTGATTTTTTTTATATGGAATGAGATATAATCAACATTCATGAGGGTCAGTGTGGCCTGCAGGTAAGTCAAACTGGTATCCTTCCCCTCTCCAGCACTGCTGAGGTCACTCCTGACACCCTGTAGAGATTCTTGCTCTCCCCACCCCTTCTAGCCCAAGAGGGATGTGAAGAAAATAGAAGTGATTGGGAAAAGAGCTACCAAAATTATCAGGGGCACAGCACAGCACCCTAGCCCTGCTCAGCAAGGCAGCTGCCAGCCAGGAAATTCCCAGTTTGTACTGATCTGTGGGATTTTCCCACATCCACCTGCACAGCTTTGTACTTTGTCATAGGGACACACCCTCAGGGAATTAAAAAAAAAAAAAATAGAAAGCAGGAGGTTGGGGTTATATTCCAAATGAGCTCGTGGTGGTTGTGTGGTTATGCTGAGTGATGTGAGTCATCTCCAGCACCCTGGGAGTGTGGAATGATGAGCTCTGCCCAGGTTAAAGGAATGTTTCTCAGGCCTGGGCTTGGCTGGCACAGAGAAGGAATAGATCAAATCACATTTTGAGGTTCCTTCCAGGCTTGTTTGTGTAATGCTGCATCCTGAGCACTTGTCTTGGCACTTTTGATTTAGCCTGGGTGTAGAGCAGCGATGCTCCCGCTGTCACAGCATGCACTATTGATTTATCACGCTAAAGTGAGTACAACTGAAACATGAAGATTCATTAAGAGAGACCATTTACGCCTCTGGACTCGATATGTTTCCCAAATGATGCTCTACAACCTCATTAGTGCCTTGTTCTCATTCATGGATTCACCTGTCGAGCGACAAGAAAAGAAACAACAAGAGCAGAAAATTGATCCTCGGCACTGATGTCTGATTCCTTGGGAATTCAGCATTTGCCTCATCATTCTGGGATGCCAGCTGGATTCAATAAGTGTAGTGAAGCTCTAAAGTAGAAGTATTGATGGCTCAAACACTGAGGATAGAGGTTAAAAGGCACAGGATTATTTCAGTCCCTTCCTTAAAAGTACAGAAGTTGTCTTTGTGTCATTCCTCATATACTCTGACTCAGATAAAAAAGAACATATTCTGATTATTTGTAACAGTGTTTTGGTCTCTTATGATCCCTTGAATAACTCCCCATGAATTTTCCAAAAGGTAGTCACAAAGTGATTTTTTATTCCTTTTTCTTCAGGACACATGAGTAATCCTCTCTGATGTTGTCTGCCTTAGATCTCTTTTAGCACTGAAAACTACAAAAAGGTAAATTAAATGTATCCATTTAGATGCTTTAATTGGCAGCCAACGTCAATGAGGAACTTTGGACTGGATTTACCCAAAGGGAATTGCTAAAAGATTTATGGAGAGAAGTGAGATTTTTATTGAAATGCCTCTTTTTACTATTTTTCCTGGACAGTGTTTGTATGAAGTTGATAATTCCCATATCCACAGCTGAATCTCTCTCTTCCCTGCTTCATGATCTCCCTGGAATGTGCTCTCCCCAAGACCGAGGTTTTAATAGTTTTGGAAGAATGTTCAGGTGGGATTAAAGGTGTTGGGAGCACAAAGGCCTGTGGGGGTTCTGCTCCCAAACCACCAGGAGCTGACCCCCCTGCAGAGTTGGGATGCAAGAACTCCCTGGATGTGAGCAGGAATTCTCCTGGGAGGGTCGGTGCAGAACAGTGACAGTGGTGAAGATAAATTTGGAACATGAGGATGAGATTCACTCGTGGCTCCAGACACCAGTGTCTGACTTGGCCTCCCCTGGGACACGTTAGGCTGTGGCTGGATTAATCCTGGAATACTCCAGAGCTGAGTCACACTCGGATAATGTCACCTCTCATCTGGCAGGAGGGATTTATCCCTGTGCTGTTTTTGGGGCTGGGAGATGTAGTTAAACTATTTAGGAGTGAGGGGTTTCCCTTGGGGCTTTCAGCAGTGTTTTGGAAGGTGGGCAGTGCAGGGATGTGTCTGCAGAGAGGTTCTGGGGTAGAGAACTGAGGCTGCAGGACAGATCCAGGATGAAATCAATGCAAGAGCTACAGGGTAGATGCAGTAATTGCAGGATGTCACCTTGTAGGGTCCCTGTGGTTTTCCAGGTGTGAAAGGATCCAGCAGCAGCCCTTCCATCTGTCCTGTCTGCTCCAGAACCAGGGCCAGCTCTGTCCCTGATGCCTTGGTGGCACTTGTGGACTGCACAGAAGGCTCTGTGAGCACATGCCCAAGGTTTTCAGCAGCAAAGCTGAAGATCAGCTCCTGACCTTCACCCTGAAGTGATTTATGAAGGCTCAACTCCCGAACTTCACCCTGCGGTGGTTTGTGAGAGCTCAGCTCCTGAACTTCACCCCGGAGTGATTTATGAGAGCACACACACTCATTTCCCCCACTCTGCAGGGAGGATAATCCCAGAGGAGTGACAGAGCTGGGGCTGGCTGGCAGCTGCCTGAGCCTTGGGGTAGAGTTTGAGTCTGAACTCAGCTTTTCCCACCTGCAGGATGGTGCTGATAATCCTCTCACCTGCAGAGAATTTTGTGTTCTCCTCCAGAGGAAAGCACAAGCTGGGAGCTTTCGGTGCTGATGACCCAGTGAGTGTTTTGCAGACACATTTTTGTCAGTCAGAGATGCTGTTTGAAGCCTGTGCCAGCTGCCCTCTTGGGAAGAAGGAGGACAATGGACATCAGTGCCATTTTTAGAGAGAAAAGACTCCCAAAAGGGTGGAAGGAGCCACTACCAGCAGAAGAAATTCACAATCCCAATTAGTTGAAAGAGAAAACAATGTGCTTAACAACTATTTGAAGAAATATAGATAATGCAGCAACAAACAGAACCAGGATACCCAGCAGGGAGTCACTTGGTTTTTTTTAGCTCCAGGGTGTTCTCATCTGGAATGGGAATTGAACCACCTCCAAAAAACCCAGAAAATGTAATTGCAGGGACACCATATCAGTGGGCTTTAATAAATGAGCTGGTCATGGAAAGGGCTGCCCTGGAGGAGGAAGCTCAGGGCTGAGCTGAAGATATTTAGCAGATGGGCAGGGTTATTCTAATCCTTATCCCAAACAGCAAATATTTCATTCTGCTCTAACCAAACCAGAGGCCCAAGTAGAGTGGCCAGCCCAGAAGTGTAAATGGAAGGAATATTATGTAAATGGAAGAGAGAAGAGGTGAGACAAGCTTGAGAACTGCTGGGTTAGAAGTTCTGCATGAAAGGAGAGAATTATTTTTTTATTTGCTGAGAAAACTAAATCCCCTGAGGTTCACCCAGGTAGATCATTCATCCAGACAGCAAACCATAGGATAAAATCCTACAATGGTTTGGGTTGAAAGGGGTCTATTTTCATCCCCCTGCATGGGCAGGGACACCTTCCACTATCCCAGGTTGCTCCAAGCCCCATCCAGCCTGGCCTTGGACACTTCCAGGGATCCAGGGGCAGCCACAGCTTCTCTGGCACCTTGTGCTGGGACCTCCCCATCTTCCCAGGGAACAATTCCTTCCCAGTATCCCATCTAACCCTGCATCTTTCTTGGGATTGTTATGGGGCTCTGTGAGAAGTCAACTGGCTTGACTCATAAAATCTGAAGATGATGTGTGGGCTGGTCCTAAAGGGCTATAAGGAACATCATTACCATCAAAATTAATCACTTAATGCTGAAAACATTAATGTTTAACTTCTGGGATGAGATCCTTGGTTTTTAGGAAGCCAGAGAATCCCCAGCTAAAGTCAGTGGAACTCATAGAGGATGTTGAGTACATGGAGCAAGAAGTCTCATGTTTACACTCAGTCCTCTCTTTTTGAAGCTGAAGCTTTTTGGCTGGGATAGTGCTTCAAGCTGTTCATTTCATTAACCACTTCAGCTTTAATATTTTGAAATGTAGTGATGCTGGACACGAGCCAATTGCATATTTTTTTACCTAACACTGGGCATAACCCACAGCAGGCCTTATTGCCAGTCAGTAGAAGGCTGGAATCAAATTTAGAGGCAGAGGGAATTTTTTATTTGCCTCCTGAAACCACTTGGGTGAAAGAAATCATCTGCTGAGAAGCCATGGAAGCTCAAAGGGCATTTGGACACTGTGGGTGAAGATTTGTCATCTCTCTCCAGCTCACACTGGTGTTCTTAGGCCAGCAAGCTCAGCCATGGTCATTAACATGCAAAACACAAGTGCTCCTTCATTATGAAGTGATATTTTTGGATTATCATGCCCAGCTAGGAAAACTGCTTTTGCTGCAGAGAAATTTGTGGAGGGCATCAGCCCCACGAGGGGAGAAAATGAACATAGTGAAAGCTTTGCTGCAGCACAGCTGCTTTTCCCATCTCATTGTACTTGTTTGAGAAAGTTTGCAATCCCAAAAATACACAGGGCTGGGAGGAATCATGTAAACACAAATCTGGGCTAGCAGGAAAAGCATGGCTTAGTGCTCTGAGGGCAGAAAACCTGGAAAAGGGAACACTGGTTAATGGTTATCTTCTGTGAAGGGATCACAGGGGGAGGTTAAAAGGCTGAAGGTTTTATCATGTTTTTTAATGATGTCTGCAGTGTGAGATCCAGGTTTTTGGATTGGTCTCAAGTCTGATATAAATAAATGAGTTTGGAAAGTGAGCTGTGAAATCTCAGCTTATTCACAAACTGGCTTCTCTCAGCTGCAAAAACCTTAACTTGTGTCAGGATCCAGCCCATGGAGGAGGTCAAAATACTCTGCTGTGTTTAGTCCAACACACCTTCATTTTTTACATTTTCTGTGTTTTCTGAGGCTGGCACCAGCTGTTGGGACAAGCAGACAAGATGGGCAGGTTTGAGTTATTTTTATCCCCACAGCTGTTCAATCAGACTCTCATTTAGCAGCTCAGTTCTGTGGATAATCTCAATGTAATTAGAAGGTTTAGGTAAAATTCAGAAATGTACTTAAAATTTTGGTAATTGTTATTCTGGAATCAGCTCTGGTTACAAGCACATAATTATGCTTGGTGTAGTACAAACTCATAATGGGATATAATTCTGGCCTATGTTGTTTGCAATTGAGCTAAAATTTTTTTTTTGCATAAACCCTGTTTCACAAAGAGTATTCTTTTTTAAATCTGTCAGTTAAAGGACTGAGGATGCTCCTGTATAGTTCATAATTTAAAAAAATAAGAAACTGATACCTTTGAATAGTCTTATAATGTTGCATTGCTGATTTTAAATAGTATGTTTTTAAAAAATTATTCTCCATAAAAGAGAATAATTAGGATGAGGGCTAATTAGGATGAATGAATTGGTTGCCATAAAACCATTTTTCCCCTTTTTAGTTTATAAAGAAATTAAAATTTTGGGGGCTGACCCAAATAACTTCTTCTCCATACTTCTGGTGGGAATTTTTTGGGACTGCAAAGAAAACAAGATTTAGTTATTAAGTTGTGAAAAACAGAGATTGAACAAACAAGGGACCTGACAGGAAAATTCCCAGTAGCTTGAGAGAGAAGACAGAATTCCACTGGTTTCCAGCCCTGTGTTCCATCACTGGCTCATCCTCCCTCCTTAAGACCTCTTGCACTCTCCAGCAATTAAATCTGTGGCTTGAAAAACAGATATCTTTCAATTAATATAATTAATTTTTTATTGATTCCCCTCCAGCATTATTTATTTAGAATGACACAATTCTTAGGTGCTGCTCACACAAACTGTTTATGATCTGCCAACACACCCTCAGCCAAGGAATATTGATAAGTTGTTTTCCCCACACTTCATCTTATTTATTTCACCTATCAGACATGTTCATGTACTCACTTCCTACTCTTGTGCTGCTCTGTGCAGAAAAACCCCCAATAAATTAAAAATATGTTCAGTGAGGGGGTAAAACCTATGAAAACATCATTATGGATCAGTGCCCAGATGGGCATCCTGTCCTCAATATGTCTACAGCACCTTCCCAGGAACAGGTATTGGAATATGAGAGGTTTCCTTCATATAGTCTCTTAAATTCCCCCAGGATGAGACTTGGATGTGAATGGAGGCTTGGAGAACATCCTGAGATGTGTTTGCCTGGTTTATGGATTTTCCTTTCCTGAATATCTCCAATCACTTTTTGAACTTGTCCAACCTTTTGCTCCAAGCTGCTTCAGAGAGTTCCACAGTTCCACCTCCCTTTTCCTGCCATCTCCTTTGTTTTGAGCTGGGCACTCACTAATTTGATTTGTTGTGGAGTAATTACTGCACAAGAACAGTGCTGGCTGCCTTTTCATCCTCTCACCCACTGCTCACATCACTCTGGATTCTACAGGTGTCCATCATCCCTTCCTCAGTCATCCCACTGCCAGGCTGGCTTCCAACCTGTCCTTTTGCTCCTTATTCCAACATCATCAATCCACGATGGATCATCCCTTCAGTGATGGATTTTCCATGGAGTTTTTACAGAATTATTATAATGTGACCAGAGCCACACACAATTTTCAAGATGTGAAGGCATTACCCATAGAGACAGAAAAATGCCTTCCATTTTCTTCTTTATTTCCCTAGGATATCTCAAATTTAATTTTTTTTTTTTACTGATACTTCTCTGAATTGATATTTCCATAAAATAGTTGCTAGCCCAAAATCTCATTTTTCAGTGCTAGCAGATATGCCAGAGCCTGCCATCATTCAGTCCCTCACCAGCTCTCCTGAACCCCCTTTAGGCACTGCAAGGGGCTCTCAGGCCTCCTCAGAACCTTCTCTTCTCCAGGATGAATAAACCTTTATATCCATAGGAGAGCTGGATGCTGTGAATGGATTTGTTTGAATGCAGGTCCCAGGAGCCCCCAAATTTACATCAGGACCCATTCTCTTATGACTTTTCTAAACATTTATCACAGCACTGGGTAAGGCGAGGGTGGAAAAAGGCTGCCACGGGTTTTAAAAGGAAAAATTATCATTTAAATTAACAGCAAAATACATAGACCTTCAGCATAAAAAAATTATACATCTCACCCACTCACCTTAAAAAATACAAAACTAGTATTCGGTAGAGTCAATAAAAGTTAAATTTTCTTGTGTGTAATCCACTGTTGGCTGGAAAACATTAGCATTTCAAATAGATTTGCGCATTCAAATGAAGATATCTTTTAATA
>VZTT01033522.1:4898-15048 GCA_013400855.1 Buphagus erythrorhynchus | reverse complement strand
TTAAAAAAAAATCGACCACTGGACAAATGTAGTCCCCTGGAATGAGGCAGCACCAACCTTCAGCTGCATCAAAATCTCTGTGAAAGCTTCTGCCATGACAGGACATACTGATAAGGAGGGGAAAAATGGAAAAGAAAAATCAGCATTATCAATTTGGAGTATTAAGCTGGAAATGACTTTAAGAGGGATTATCCAGACCTTATATTCACAGGACTCTTATGATCTGTCAGGCCAAGATTAAAGTGTCAGCCCTGTTTTGAGGGCTACTGAATATCCACTGTGCCCCAGCTACATTATTCTGAAACTCATAAATCTTTCTAAAGTATGTATTAAGAAAAGAAAAAAGGGATTTTCAAGGTTTTCATTGCTGTGAGAGTAAATTTGGTGATTTTTTTTTCTTAGCACAGCAGAAAGAAGAGACTTAAAACAGCCGTTGTTCTATTTTTTTGTTGGAAGTTAATTTCTATAATTTATTTTTTCGTATGATAAGATAATGAGAGTTTACAACAGATGGATATACAACATTTGAGTGTAAATCAACTGGAAAAAAATTAAATAACCTGTATTATTGACATAAAACTCAAGGATAAAAAAAATTAAAAATTGAAGGGATTGAGAGCAAGTCTAATGCACACCCCTGGGGTTTTTTAGCAGAAAAGAAGAAGACAGTGCTGTCACCATTGACAGGAGATATGAGATGTCTGAGGAGAATCCATCAGCTACTGAGGTGGAGCACAACAAAGAAGAATTTGTGACATCCAAAAGCTGTAAGGTTTTCTCTCACAAAGATGATGCATGCAGTAAATTAGAATAATTCCTAAAATTCTGAATAAGCATTGATGCTGATTACTGATTCTGGAAGTCTGAATATAAAAATCTACAAGGAAATCGAGCCATGAGTGTGAGCCTGTGTTCAGCTCAAGCTGGGAAACCCACAAATAATGTGGAATCATTTTCAGGAATTATGGCAGATCTATAGCCAGGAAAATGCAAGTAACTGAACCCCAAAAAAAAGAAAAAAAACCATTTCCACTCTAAAACTGTCAGAGTAATTTTCAGAGTGAAGGCTCACAGGATTAATGAGAAATGAACAGAAACTTATCAAGAAAAAAAAAAAAGGAATTGTAAGAACATCACCAAGTACAGGGCTAAAATCAGGATTGACGAGGTTTGAAATAACATTTTGAGATACAAGACAATTTCTGAGATACAGTTTCAACTTCTAGTCCAATAAATAAACACAGTGCATAAATAGTTGCATAAAAATAGTTTGGAAAAAAATAAAGTATAATTCCAGCCAAAGCCAGGTTCATTAAGGGTGAAATGTGAGACATCACAGAAGACCATGGGACAAATGTTTGTAAATCTCCAAAAGAACAAACCCAAATCCTTTTATCAGAACACCTCTTGAAAATATCATCCCTCCATAGCCAACTGAATCCATTCTACTAATGGAGTTTCATTTGTGCCCTCAAAGTTAACGGGATGTCCTAAAATAACCCAATAATTGGGGTTATTTCCTCAAGGGTTGAGCAGTAATGTGCTGTAACACACAAGCCTTAAATTTGTTACTAAGGAGCTTTCAATTCTTTTGACATGAAAATGTGCTTCTTTTTAAAAGAGATTAAATCAAAAGAGGAAAAAGTATTCAGAATCCTGCTTCTTTTAACAAATCCACATATATCCCATAACCAGAGGCAACTTCTTGTCACTCTCAGGCAATGTTCCAGCTTGAACTTTTTGACCAAATCCTAGTGCTTGAAACAGCAGGAAAAATCAGGAAGTTAAACTGAGAGAATTGTCTGAAGATGGTTAGGTTTATTTGGCTGATAGTGAAGTAGTAGCTGATTTATAGCTGCAGTTATTTAATTAAAAAGATAAATTTAAATTGCACCCAAAAATAGATAAATGTGAGATGAAACAGAATGTTTTCCTATGGCTTGTTCAAAACAAATTGGGGTGACCAAGAACCATGTGGAAGAGTTTTTCTCCCCTTCCTACTGTTTTTATTTAAATAATCCTTAATTTTTATTCTCTCATTCTTTTCCTTTTGTGTGTGAGGAGAGGGATTGGTTAATAAACAAAATTTTAAAAAAGCTGTGTCCATCTTGATTTGTAGTAATTCTATTACTAACTAGAAGAGCACTTTTTAGGTACAAATCAAAATATCATAACAAAAAGTAAGCAAATAAACAGATTCCCCTAAAATATCATTATGTTGTAATGAGGGAATTTTTGATTTGTGTTTTACCCTTCAATCTTTATAAGGTCTGTCACGAACCCACCTTACCCTTTATGCACTTGGTTATTTTGGAGCTGACTCTCACCTGCCAGACTTACCAGGATAAATTTAACATAAAAATTAAATATGTTGGACTAAAACATCACCACCAGGGCTAAGATGACCACAGGATCTCCCATACCAAGAACTGAGATGGATCCTTTCCCAGAACTGCTATTTGATGCTTTTAGAGAGGCATGAGCTAAAATAACCACGTAGAAATTTATTTACTACAGGAGTTTCAGAAACCTGGCACTGCTTTCATCATATTTCTGTGAAATAAATGGAATTTCATCATTACAGCCTGTGAGATCTGTGAAATACGTGCCATTTGCACACAGACCTCTTTGAGTTGTGTTTAATACTGGTTTGGAATAAGCTCAGCATTGCATTTATTAAATAGCAGGGGAAATTATTAGGCTATTTTACGTTATTTTGGTACATTTGGTCCTAATGATTTACTCTGGTACAACCTAAACTGAATAATCAGATCAAAAAACTGGACCATAAATACAACCAGAGTCGAAAGGAAAGAAAAGGAAGAATTTTTAACATCAGCTTTCTATGTTAATTTTTAACAGAAATTGAACATTACTATTTATACAACTTTTAATATCATTGTGGAGGAAGATTCAGCTGAGTCCCAACGTGGCACTACTTGTTTAAGATGTCCAGGGAAAAGCAGAGAAAAATGTTAATTAGAGGAGAGCTTATTGAAATAAGATTTTCCTCTGTTTATTCACAGCCTAGAGGCTCAGAGGGGGGATATGCAGCAGACTTTTAATTAAACTGTTTACTTTTAAAGTGAATTTGCTAGAATTCATCATAGTCAGGAATGTGTTAGTGGGACAATAAAGTGATAAGAGTGCAAAATGTCCATTTTGGCAAGAGTCAGAGAAGGAAAACAACAAAATAAAAAATAGTACTGATTTCAATACGGTTTGGGATTTGCATCTGACCACACAATATCTGGGAAATTTCTTTAGGGTTATTAGAAAGCTACAAGAGGCACTCCTGCAAGATAAAAGAAGTTAAGCAAATAAAGATTTAAAAAGAAAACACAAGTAAGACCAAGCCTGGCACATGAATATCTTGCATGGATCCATGCAGAATCACCCAGAGTCACCCAGAGAAGGCAGATTTGGGCAGGAACTGCCAGACTGACAGAGGCAGCCCCCTTATTGCTCAGCTGATCGAGCACATCTTGAGTGTAAGGGCAGGGGATGATCAGCTCACCTGTTTCAGGCAGCTCTTTTAGGATCACCCTCTGAAGATGCTCATCTCTCTGCCTGGAGTTCAGAAGGAGCTGGAACAGTTCTGGGCTGAACAGGTATTTGTTTTCATTATTGGAGAGGGTGAATCCCATTTTGGTGGACAGACATTATTGTAATTCAGATAGTTTTGGTGTGGGATGATTTTGAATGGAGTGCCATTACCTTCATATAACTGCATTAAAACATCTGCACCACTGCAAGTCAGCTTGTTCTATAAGTAAAGTAAATATTGATGTTAAAGGCATTATTTGTCTGACCTATTCAGATATCCAGTTTAGCAAAAAATCAATTCTGTTCTCTACCAACTGAAGTTCTACTGGCTGCAAAGCCATCTCTCTCCAGACCTTCAGGCTGGATCAGAGAAATTCCTCCCTGGGCTGGTTCCAGTGGGTCTCACACTCACAGACACCTGGGATGGATGATGATGATGATGTATGAAAGCTCTTTACAGCCAGGTGCTTGCCAAAGAAAATGAAACCAAGAATCGATGTTGGAATTCAAAAGGTAAGGAATTCTCAGAACATTGGGCCTGCAAGCCAAAGTTTAAAATTAAACACAGTTAAGTAGAGATAGGTTTAGCTTTAGAGTTTAAGATACAGAAAAAATAAAGGTAACAAGGAATTTTAGAGTGCAGCAATGTAAGTTTGTGTGTCAGAACAGGATTCGCTAAGAAAAGTCACACTGTAATTAGAGGAAATTTCTTAATATTGGTTTAATAACATAAATAAATTTGTTGGCAGTGTTTTATTGGTTAATAAATCCTTAAAAGACCTTGTAACCATAAGTCTTGTGACTTCTGAGCCATGCTGTGAACATCTGTAAGACAAAAAGACAAACTTACCCTTTCTGCTAGTGTAGAAGATAAGAATAAACCACACTTTCTAAAGAAACTCAGAGGTCCTGCCTCTCTGCTTCATTCAGGAAAAGGAAAAAACCCCTGCAAGAAGATGTAACGTGGGAGAAATAAACTCACAAATCACTTCTTTGAGCACCGAGGTTCGTCAGAACGATCAGAAGTCTGCTGAAGACTTTTTGTCCGAGTGGAGCTGGGCAGCTCTCGGGCAGGAAGCAGCACCATGGACAGGGGCAGCTGCTTCACTCCCAAAATCCCGGCTCCTGCCCAGAAACAAACGCTCCTGACTCCAGGGGTCTGAGAATTATGGAATCACAGAACGGTTTGGGTTGGAAGGGGTCTTAAAGATCATCTCCTTCCACCTCTTTCCATGGGCTGGGACACCTCCCAGTAGAACAGATTGTCCCAATCCCTGTCCAACCTGGCCTTGGACACTTCCAGGGATCCAGGGGCAGCCACAGCTGCTCTGGGCACCCTGTGCCAGGGCCTCAGCTCCCTCACAGCCAAAAACTCCTTCCCAGTGTCCCAAAATCTCTGCCATTTTCTAACCATCTCCTCTTGCCCTATCACTCCATGTCCAAAGTGCCTCTCCAAGGCTTCTTGTAGCCCCTTTGGGTGCTACTTTCTTTTTATTTTTTTTTTCTGTTAGAAGATCTGAGTGGCACTCAGAAGTATTGGTTGTGACATCTGAATTTCCTCAGCAGGAAACAGGAAATACAACAAAATCCCTGTTGTGCACAAGACAAATAAAAAAGACATATAAAACCTCTCTATTTCAAAAGCCAAATAATAATAGGGCATAATTACTCAGTATCACACAGGAGAATTAAAAAAGTGTTATTTTGTGTCTTTTATCATCTAAGTTCTACCATTTTTGCCTTATCTTGTTGCTCTTCTGTTATGAGTAATGTGAGGAAAGAGAATTTTGATGCAATTCTTGGACTGCTTATCACATCATCACTTCATTAAGTTACAAGGTCGTAACAAGAGACCAAAGCTAATCAGATGAGCAAACTCAGGTGACTTGACAAGTGTCAGCTCAATTGTTCCATTATTTTGATTAGCAAATGCCTCAGGAGTCATCTTGTATTTACAAAGAAAATGAGAAAATGCCATTGTCACCTGCTTATTTTCAGAACTGCCTGTTCCCATCCTAACTGTGAGATTTGTATGAGGATTTTCCCCTCCCCATGCTGTTAATCATCCATTTGCTCAACTTTAATTTCTCCAGGAGAGAAACTGCATTCTGCTAAGAAACAGGGACAAGAACATGGAGGTGTCTGCCCACTTCTGTTTTGTGAATAGAAGAAATCATGGCTGTATCTCTGAGCATTACCAGGACAAGTCCCCTGCCTCCAGTTCTCCATTGGGGTTTGGGGTTTTATTGTGTAATAATGCACCCAAAGTCTGTACAGTGATTTTCATGCCCAAATTCACTCCTCTCAATGCTAATGACCTTCATTAAGTGGTGACTGATGTAAATAAGCTTAGGCTATTTAGGATAATGTGTGTTTCATAGGCCTGCTAGATGATAAAATTTCCTTATTATTGCAAAGTTTATTGCCTTTGCGTTTTCTCCTGACATTTTAAGTAAAAAGGGGTGAATTTTAGACATTGCTCTGACTGCTTTCACAGGCGATTACATTCCCAAGACTTCATGAGTCACCAGATATTACCTTTTAGGCCTCTGGCAAGTATAAAACAAAATATTGTGCCTGCAAATTGCCACGACCTCTGCAAGTGAGTCAGTTTACCTCCACTGATATAACTGTACCGATTTTGTGCAGAGAATCTAAAAGATGTGCCAGGTAAGAAGTTCCAGGGGGCTGCAGGTTGGTGTCTTTATATTTAGATCCTGGGTGCAAATCTATATTTAGATTTTGTGGTGCAGCTCTGTGGGCTGCTGGATGCTGTTGACCTGTTGGTGCCTGCATCCTCTAACCCCATAAAAGTGGGATCAATGTCATGGAAAAACAGCATCTTCAGCCACAGATTTTCTTCATCTTCTTCCTCACCAGTTCTTTGATTGTTAGAGTCACTTTTCAGATGGGAGCTGCAGGCTCCCAGATCTCAGACTGTGCTCTGAGCAGCAGGGTTTTATATCAGACATCTGATGTAAACATTTACATCTGAATAATCAGATCAGACAACTGGACCATAAATACAACCAGAGTCAAAAGGAAAGGAAGAATTTTTGACATCAGCTTTCCATGCTAATTTTTAACATAAATTGAACTTTACTATTTATCCAACTTTTAAGATCAGAACCAGGTCTGGCAGCCTTGCTGTGGTCAGAAGGAAGGGAATTCCCTGTGCTTGTTACAAGTCCCAGCCAGGGGTCTACACGGGGTACTTTGCCTCTGAACCCATCAGATTGGGCTCAACTTGATGTTCCAGAAATTCAGTGGGGTGTGATTACCCATTTCCTTTCTTAATTAATCAAGTCAGTCCAGTTGAAGGAATGGGAGGCTCTGCAGGTGTCTAGAAATCTTTCAGGGGAAAAGAGATGATGCAGAGGGAATTTAAGTGTCTCTTGGTTTCGATGACTGAGTTATTTTGGATGTTGGCATTGTTTGAATTCCCATTTTAAGTTCAATTTGGATCGTGTAGGGAGCTCAGTGTCTTGATGCCAACACCAGTTATGAGAGAAAGGAGACCAGGAGGGAAATCAGAGAGTCCCAGAATGGTTTGGGTTGAAAGGGACCTTAAAGATCCCCTAATTCCAACCCCCTGCTGTGAGCAGGGACACTTTCCACTAGAGTTGCTCAGAGCTTGGTACCATTTTACTCCTTTCACCTGTTTTGGTTTTGGGGTTTATTTTGCACAACAGTGAGTAGATTGTCACTACATTGCCCATTACCTTCTTTCCAAAATGTGGAGACTTTACTTCATATTTTCATGAGATGCTGAGGCACAGATTGAAATATTATTGTCCTGTTCCTGAGTGCCTTCAGGGTCTTCCCCAGACTGGAACTCTACACATTGACATATATAAAACTTCCAGCTGCTAACACAAAGCTCTGAAATGTCCCTTCAGGCCACACGTGAACCTCTAGAGCTCAGGTCAGCTGTGATATTAATTGCTAATAACAGCACATTTATCTCCTTAATAATGCTGCATAATGCAGCTGTGACATTAATTACCACTTGGGCTTATGGGTCAGGCTTAGAACCCCGCTGTAAACTTAGAGTATTTGACCCCTTTTTCCCATAAATCTTAAAGTCTTCTCCTTATTGACACAGTTAACATTCAATTTAGCTGTTCAGCTTTTTAGCTGGACCCTTCTTCCTCTGCATAATAAAGGGCAACAAAAAGCCCGGTGTTATGGGAAAAGAACAAGACACACTTTACATTAAGAGTTTGCAGGTGGGAAAACAAATAAGCAGAAGGATTAAAAAATAAAACAAAAATCCCCACCAAAAGCAAACTAGTGCAACCAACAAATTTTCAGTTATGGCCAAAACACCCCAGCCATTTACCTAAGAGTCAGGAAACCTTAGTCCCTGTGGGTGTGCTCAAAATGGGGATTTACAGCTTGGGCACACAGCACTGTGTGTAAGGATGGCTGTACCTGAGTGAGTGTGTGAGAAAGGCAGCTTGTTGGCTGCAATATATTCCCCAAATCATCATACTTTCAAAAATCTCTGGCAATAAAATGGCCTTTCACCTTTCCAGGTGCAAACACACAGAACTGCCTGGTGCTCTCACTGCATCTTTCATCCCATTTTGTCTGGGAGTATCTGGGAGGAGGTGGGGAAGGAGGAGAGAATTTACAGGCTGCTAAAAGATGCTGTAGTTTACCACCCTAACTTTGGAATAAATATCAATATAAAAATAAAAGGAAATAGAAATAGAAATAGAAATGCATGTAATTGTATACACATTAATGTATGCATGCATGTATTTTATATATCTGTTTATAATTTGTTGTTGTCTCTCTAAAAACCTTCAGGCTCTACAAAGATATTGCCTACCTCAGATCACTGCCTCTAAAAGCCAGTCCCAAATCTGATGCTAAAGAGTGACATTGAACAGCAGAGCAGAGGACCCATGGCTTGGCCCAGATCCTCTAAAGGGGGTGGAAAGAATCAATTGGGCTTTAACTTGAACCTCAGACCTAAGTCTATTATTTGTGCTACAGGGTGGACCCGGACATGGCTTCTTTATTGTGTGCACCAGCAAACTTGTTACAGGCACAACCTGTATGGTTTTTTTTAACAATTTGTACAGGTTTTTACGTAAACAAGTCGATGTAGCAGCCACTAAAACAGCAGCATTCATAAAAATCCACTCAGGACAAAGGTTCACTGCTTTATTCAATACTAACTCCTTTTAAGCTGCTGAAAGACCAATTAAATGTTGCTGATATGAGTTTTCATTTCCTAGCAGGTGTCATTTTCTGCTACACAACCTGCAGGATGTGTTAGAGCGTCCAGATTGAATGGGACCAGTTTATCTCTGCTGTTCTTCAGGATTTCATTTTTCCTTCCCCTCCTGCCTCACAAACACATCTCCAGCAGGCTCAGCTGGGTGCTGGCTGCTGAGGAGTGCCCTGATTGCTGTTCCATGGCCAGTTTCAAAGGAGGAATGTTTTCTTTGACGTCGCCGGGTGCTTCGTGGCTTTTTGAAAACCTCTCTGCCTCCCCAGCAGTGACACTCCTGACACATCAGGCCAGGCTTGGCAAACAGCTGGGGCCACGTGGGGCAGGGAGCTTTGAGTGCCTCAACCTTTCCAGAAGGAGAACCCCCCTTTCTCCCAGGCATAAACTGCACAAATGGTGTTGGAGGAGCTCTTGGATCTGGAATGCAGAATGCAGACAGTACTCAGCAGAAAGAATACAGAGATGTTTTTAGAAAACTTCCATTGTAGAAAACTGTAAGAGCTGGAAAAATAAATACTTATATAGACACAGGTGGTTTTTTTTTCCTTTCCATAGCAGGAAGCAAACATTTATTCTGAGCTCAATCCCAGCTCTTGATACATAATCCCCAAACAGCTCTAGCGTCATTAAAAGTTCCAATAAAATGATGTTCCTTCTTAAATAGCCTGGCATGGAACTCCAGGCTGAGCAGAAGTAAAAGAGACAACTGGAAAAGCAAACAGAAATTCAGGTACAAAACATTGCTAAGACAACAGCCAGTGTTATTACATGACTAAACTCCCACAGATGGAAGGAGCTACAGGATTAGGTGATTCACTGTTTAGTGGTATGTATTGATATATATTTGTGACCAAGATATTGTTCTGCAGGCTTCTCTATAAGGAAATCCAGGAAAATTTACATGGTGATCCTTAAAACAACACCAATCCAACATTCTTACATGTTCAGCAGTGCTGATTGCTTTGTTTCTCTCACGTTTCCCCTCTTTATCAAGAACTCCCCACTTTAAGTGGAGGAAGAAGAGGTAGGGATGATGAACAGTCTGGTTTTTTCTCACTGCAGTTTCATATCACCTCCCATTATCCCCATCCTGTACACGAGGCTCCTTCTGTTTTTATTTCCTAGTGCTGTACAGCCCAGCTGTTGTAGAGCTCGTTTTCCCTGTAAAAACTGCCAGCAAGATTGGTACCTCCACAAGGATGGTCTGAACTCCATTTTAAAATAGAATTATAAAATCCTAGGATGGGATTTTGTTACCTAACCCATCATCTAATATCACATTCAGGTTCCATCAGAGTACTGGTCATCTGTGGGTTCCACTTCATATTTATTTATTTATAAATAAATAAAATTATTGTT
>VZTT01033520.1:0-68051 GCA_013400855.1 Buphagus erythrorhynchus | reverse complement strand
ATTCTGTGATTCTACAGTAGATCTCTAACTGGTGGTGGGTTCACTATTTATCCAGAAGGTGCATATACAGAGGAATTTGTGAGATGTTGAATATAGGGACCATTTTTCATAGAGGTTTGCATAGTGTCCACCAGAAAATGCCTTGTTTTCATTTGTGTCTTTAGGCACTACTGATGGTGCCAAAGAGATCAGCCCTACAAGTGTTAGCTTTTATTCTTTGTGTGGTGATGATGCTGTTGAGTGGGATGGGAACACTCTGTGTTTGGCTTGGGGATGCCCCAAATGCCTGACCCAAGTGACAAGGAGCTCAGAGAAGGGGGCACAACCCCCTGGTTTGCCATTCCTGCTTAATCTGATCCAACAACCAGTTGTAAAGCAGTCCCAGTATAAAAGGAAAGGGAAAAAATCCCGGCTAGGAGCCCCAGATTTGAGTCTTGGCTCAGACAACTTTCTTTTCATCCTTATGCAAATCAGACAACTCCTGCTTATTTCATCATGAAGTGGGAGGCAGGGTAAGGCTGACGTAGTCTGCAGTACCTCCCAGGAGTATTAGGAAGGTTAATTAGTTAATGTTTCCAAAGTGTGATTATACAAGTGCCAAACAAAACTAACAACAAGAGGAAAAAATGACATGACAAAGAAAATAAACAAACATAAAGCCAAATTAAACATAGTTAAGGGAGGTAACTCTATGATATTAAATATGAAATTGTAGAATAAAAATACTGACAGATGTAACTTATATGAGCTGCAGAATACTGAGTGCAAGACTTTTTTGCTGGCTGCACCGTATGACCAGACAGACTGATTCTTAAAAGAGAGATTTTAGTTAAGTTTTAGTCTTCTGTGATGGTGATTTATTTTAATCATACACAATACTTCACTTCACATTTGTGATTTCAAGACCTCTGCAAGTTTATGCAAATTCTAGCTGCTAGGGCACAAGATAAAATCACGGCACTTACTTACTTTTATAGTGTCACATAAATGTGAAAAATTGAAGAGTTGCTCCAGGCCAGCATGCTACATTTTGGCACTGTGAGAATCTGTATCCTACATACCCTGCTCTGATCAGGGAATATCTGTGCGAGCATGTACAGAGGAAGAAACAGAAAGCAAAGGACAAAGCAGCTCTCACTGTTGAGGATCCAGAAGCAGTGCTCCCTCATTCCCAATCTGTTTCACTATGTGGAGCAGCAGGTAAACAGAAGAAAAAAAAACAACCAACTTAGCAGGCCTTTAAACATATGAAATACTCTCAGTGGGATCCAAACAAGATCAGAATATTTCTCATGAATCTGACAGTTGGCAAATTCAGAATCGATCCTCTCTCCATGCGATCCTCAGGCTGAGATGGGGCTAGCTTGGAGTGAAATTGCATGGTGGAAACGTGCCTTGCTCTGCGATTTTGCCTGGCTCTGTAATCAAATTTCACAATAATGAAAACTGTAAGGCAAGAAATTGAGGAAATATCATTGAGGAAAAAGAAATCCATCAACATTAACTTGGGAGAAACAGGAATAGTGGCTAGCACAGCACGTCTGCCTTCTCAGCTGATCACTGAATCACGGGCTGACTTTGAGCACATCACTGAAATCTTGCTTAGGTTTGGTTTTCTCCTCCAGGAAAGAGAGAGAACAAAGGATGTGTGTGCCAGGCTTGCTCCAAGCACTCAGTGCCTGGCTGCCCTGGGCTGAGGTGAGGGAGGTGCATTCCTGAGGAGGCTCCTTCAGCACACCCAAGGCAGCACCACATTCTGGCTGCCTGCTCCTCAGGCCTGGTGATGAGGAATGGCAGCGAGGACAGCCCTGTGTGCACCCTGGGGTGCCTCTGGGCACTGCTGGCCCCTTGCTCCTGCCATGCTGTGCTGTTCCTGCTGGGGAGCCCCAGGCCAGCCCTGCACAGAGGAGCTGGGAAGGCTCTGCATGGCAGGAACTCGGAGTTTCTGCTCTGACAATCACTGCTGCTGGCTGGAACCCAGGCTGGCTGTGTGGCACCATGTGTGCCAGGGCTCAGCTGCACTGCACTGGGACCAGTGCCACTGCAGAGCTGGGACCATTGAGGCTCCTTGGGCTCCATCCAAAACCCTTCCAACCGTGGCTGCAAACTCCCAGGAATGTGTCGAGCTGTGTCAGTCACACCAAGCTTCACCCATGCAGTCTGGATGAGGATACTGGTGCACTTTTGATGCTTGCAAGGGTTTCTCCCCTGAAATGGGAATGTGGCAGCCCCTGTGTGAGTGTCTCTGCCTTTGCCCAGGGTCAGGGGACAGGTATCACTGTTAGCTGTGAGAAGTGTGTGCTACACAAATGAAAAGTTAGCATGGCATAAAATGAGAGCTCTGGACCCAGATAAGGCCAATCTTTCTGGTACCACAGGGAATCTTCAGACAGTCCTGCTCAGATTTATTCCACATGCACTGAGATCTAGTGCTCCTGCTCTATGATGTCCACTGTCCCCCAAAGGGAAATTTCCTCCAGTTGTTTTTTATTGCCTGGAAGTGACATTTACACCAACACACATTTACCCTTTTCATGCTGTACTTAAATTAACATGCTTTTCTTCTTCCAATCCATGAGCTTCCAGTGCAGCAAGCTGAAGGCATTTAGTTAATTCTACATCCCATAAAAGCTGTTCTTAATGGCTTTTTTTTTAACCTGAGCAGGCCTGTAGATGCCATTCCAAGGGCCTCTATGTGATAGAAGCCAAAGAAATTGCAGGGAGGCCAGGTTAAAGTAGGTTCTACTGAGTTAATTTTGATTAAGCACACTTCTGAATTTGGCCCATCTCTTTTCTCCAACATGCATATCTTCTGTACCTGGTAGCAACACTCAAAGCACCCTGCAAAGGAGGAGCGAGGAAGGGGAAAGAAAATGTGATTCTGAAACATCAGAGTAGATCTGATCATGTCAAATTCCTCTGGAGAAAAAGATAGAAAAAAAATTACCAGCACGCAGTGCTTGAAGTCAATAAATGAAATTTACCCAATTCAGCAGAGGCATCAGGGAAATCACTCTTGATTTGTCTTTGATAGGTTGACAAAATCTCTGTTAAAGTTGTTTTAATGCGTTTGTAACTAGGCTTCCAAATACATTGAACCCAGGCCAGATCTCAGCTTAATAGGACCAGCCCTCCACGTCAATCAAATTTGTAGCTGGTGAGAAAAATGAACCTTTTTTTGTGCCCCTTGTTCTCAAGTTGGGCAAAGAGCCCAAAAGTGTCTGAGGTTTTACTTTGCCAAGCTTCTGAAGGAAAATTTACTTACAGGAATGAAAATGCCTCATGGCTGTCTATAGCACAATGAAACAAGTCAGGCCAAAAACTGCCCCCAGACATTTCCTTGTGGCATCTGTTGGAGTCAGCAGTGCCATCGTGTAGGTGAGCTGAGGGCAGAATTTAGCTTGTTGATAATGGAATTAGGCATTATGAAATGAAGGTATGCTCTGCTCTCCGTGTCGGCAACATTAATGAATTAATTCGCTGCTTAATTAATATACAAAGCCACAGAGTGCTGTTGGCAAATTAACTGTCAGCAAGACACGTTGCTCCAAGGGTGATTGGGTATTTCTTTTTTCTTCACCCTGCTTGTGTCAGGGGCAGAGATCACATTAGGTGCTGAGTCATGGAGTTATAATGGGACCTACTGGGACCTGAGCACTTTGGAAAAAGCTGCTGGTGTCCTCTCCATCTCTGCATGCAGGACACAAAGGTCAGAACTCCATCCAATGTGAGGCACTGCAGAAGCATTTCTCCCTCTTTTTAATCCTGCAGTGACAGTCACCACCCCCTCACCCACACTTGCTTTATAGTTGAGAAACAAGATTATTTATATTAAAAAAGGCTAAATATATTAGAGCTCAGTGCCATAGCTGTAAAGAAGAGCTGAAAATCTAGCTGCAACGGTATTATGTGAATCTGTGTCTGACTTTGCCCCAAATCCAGTCAGAATTTTTAAAAGGGGTCTCAAAGCAGAATCTTGACTGCTTGCTGTTTTAAGATAATTGATATTTCTCATCTCAGTAAAAATGAAATGCATGCCTGGACTTTCTTGAATTGCTTGAGCTTCTGAACAAACTGACAATAGGCAGAAAACACCAGAAAATCAGGGAGTTGTGCCATTCAAATTCACCTCAGGAGTGAGCTGAGGGCTGAGCTTCCCCTCTGATCACACTTTCAGTGGTGAGCTCAGAGTACACCACAGCTTCAAGTAAGGTCCCAGTTTTTCAGTATGTTTCTACAGAAATCACATGGAAACAGAGAAAACTTTGGTCAAAAACGAGCTCTGTGCACTTGAAAGGCTATGTGAATCATTCCTGTGAAGAGCTGCACGTTCATGAACCAAAGCTGAAAGCTGGCAGGATGCAGTGGGCTGGTTGCTCACTGCACCCAGAGCTCAGTGCCCAATCCAAGCCTCCCTGAATCCTCTGGGAGCTCCTCCATGCATTCCCATAGGCTTTGGGCAAATGTTTGAATGACAGCTAGCCCAGGATCTCTTTTTCATGCATGATACAGATGAGGGTACTAAGGAGAGGAGACAGTTGTTTACAGGGAATGCTGCATCTCAGAGCAAGGAGAAGACATGACTACAGAAAACAAATTGAACCGAATGTTTTGCAAATCTGATTCTCTATCAGAAAAGTAATTTCACAACTATGCAAATACACAGTTATTCTGTGAAAAAAAAAAATTAAAAGCTCTATCTTGCTCCTTGCACAAGAGGCTCCTTTGCTGTGATGAAAAACATCTGGCACCATTTAGAGCAGACTCCAGTGTGCATTTGCACTGTGCTCTCTCCCAAATGCATGTGGACATGGAGTGGAGGAACTTGGTTTGGTGACTGGGGGAGGGATTTCTACAGGGAAAATAGGGTGGTGGGAGCTCAGGGAGAGCTCTGATCCATTGTCCACTCTGCCTAAGGCCTGGTACCTCTGTTAGAGCCATGAGTGATCAATGACACAGCCTCCCCACCTTTCCCAATTTATCTCCATGGACTGTCTCCATTCCACATGCAAAATAAAGACCATTCTCTTTCACAGTAAATCTTCAGATAAAACAGATCTACTATCCTTTAAGAAGGATCCTGTATTTCACAGAACAGTAAAGCTGAATTTGATTAGAAGCTTAGCAGGAAAAGCAGAGTCACAAACAAGTGGACCTTAAACTACCTGGTATCTTTGTATTGACGTCAGTAAGCTCTGGGGAGCACCTAAGGTATAAATATATGAATTTTGATACCTCTTTGGCATTTTAACATGGTATGAGTGACTGACTACAAGAGAAATGAATGAACTGAAAAAAAACTCCTCCACAAACCAAAAATAATTGACAGCTAATGAAGTATTTCCAGTGAATGAAAATACAAATTATATGAGAGCTATCCAAGCTGCCACAACTGAAATGCCTTTCTGCCCTCATTACTTGTCTCCCCACTTTGACAGCAGTTATCACTTAAAAGGATGTGCTTCAGGTCACAGCTGCTATCAGCAGGACACTCTTTAGCCATATGTGCTTGACAGGCCACCAAAACTGTAAGGGATTTACTATAGGGTTGGTGATCTGAGTTTTTAAAATTTAATCATAATTGTTTTTCTGTATCAGTGTCTTCGTTATGCAGAACTGTAGCTTTTGCATTTCAAATCATGGCAAAAGCCTATTGCTAGCATGCAAAAATAAAAATAATCTTGGTAATCAGAAGCTTATCAAAAGGCAGACACTGACTGTGCATTTGATTCATGTTCTGAGATAACAGACATTGTGTTTTAGAGCTGCACCACTCTAAATGTCACATCTACTGGTACCTGGCTGAACTGTGCTTCTGCATCACATCCCTGCTGCTTCCCTCCTGCCCTGGGCTTGCAGCAGAGACCTGTGGACTCCTCTAACCCTGGAAAGAGAGAAAGGAGCCATGTGATTCCACACCCAGGATTAAGAGCCCACCTTGAGCAGGGGCTGTTTTAGCTCAAAGCTTCTCACCACGGGGAAGGAGGCAGAGAAGAGAGATAGTATGAAGCATTTGGGTGGTTGATAAGTGTAGAAGATGGTTCTCTACAAATGTGGTCTGTTTTGAGTAAGCTCAGTGTAGGCATCTCTAGAATCCTCATGAAGAGGATGATGAGGTGGAAGAAATGGACAGCAACAAACCAGTTTTAAAATCTTGAATGAAGGTTTCCCTATGAAAAGCCAGAAGCTTTTTTTTTCATATTTTCTTAAAAAATAGATAGTTAGGAATCAGGCAAAAAAATTCTGTTCTGGATCACTCAGCCACAAGGTACCATCGATTCCTACCTTCAGTGCACACTGATGTCAGAGCCAGTTTGTCAATCCACCACTATTGACACACTCATTTTGAGAGACAAATAATAAAAGGCCAGTGAAACCTCCCAATCTTCTGCTTGTCTGGGCTATTAGCAGTGCCAGAGCTAATGATGGGTGAACCTCCTAAGGTCTGAGATGTCAATGGCAGTTACATGTTTGTATCAAAGACATGATATGACCCAGATAAACTTAAGACAGAAAGGTAGATCAAAATGTGGGTCAGGCAGTCGTTAGTGTTTCTTTAAAGATGATAGAGGAATGGTTTTTAACACTTCCGAGGAGTTTTGTTGATGTTCTTATGTGAGTTCTTTGTTTAAAAAAATAAATACATTTTTCATGCCTTCAAAATTCCAAGCTGCAGAAAATTTCCTCTTGTGATGAGAAGCATTCAAAACAAAAACATGTGGCCTGATTTGTCTTTTATAGAAATCAAAGGCTGTATTCTAAAGAGACTTCCTTTACCACACAAATGTAGCAGATGTTTTTTAAGATTATAGCTGCACAAGCAATCTACAGTTTGAATCTCAGAAGCATTTAAAGTTTTTTTTTAGAGGAAGAGTTTTTGTGTTATACCGTGATAAACTGCAAGTGAATGTGAAAGGGATTGTCTAAGACAGGTAATTAAGGTGACAGTGTACAGTAAATTTGGCCAGCATTGTTTTCATTCAGGAAAATAAAGTTAGAAATGATCAGACCATCCCAGCCTAGCGTTTTGCTAGTGGGTTAATTAAAACACATTTTCAATGCCGAAGGTGAAGAGATTAGATCTATGGTAAAAGCAGCCCAACAAAACAATGCAGCCAAAAGTGAGTATTTGCATGTGTGTTGTTAATGGGTGTGATGTTGTTTCCACTGTTGCTGTCCCCAGTGAAGCCTCAGAGTGCACAGGAGACAAAGCTGGGCTGGGGACGTGGCTGATGCTGTGGAGGTGCACCAAGAGCATTTGTCAGTGTGCTCCAAGTTGCTTGGTCAAGCTTCAAGCAGAAATGTCAGGGCTTAATCCTGGTTTCTTATCCATAATGTTCTTTTTCCTGAGTGTGAAAGCTCCTGCAACTCCTGAGCAACTGAGTGACCATCTCAGGAGGCTTTGGACCCTGGTCACCAGTGGGACACTCTTCTGATCAGCTAAAAAATTGGCTCCTGAAGTAGTCTGAAATGGGAAATGAGGACATAAACTATGTCTGCAGCCTTTTTATTAGATCTAAAGAGTACTGATCACTGTATACCCGAGTGAGATTACTGAAAATAAATAAATAAATAAATAAAACAACAAATTTAAATTAATGAATGAATAAATTAATAAATAGCAATTTTAAATAAATAAATAAATAAATAAATAAAAAACAGGCAGGAAAAGACGAGGCCTGAAAAGGCAGATCATGCAAGGGGGAAGCCCAAAGAGGCTGTGTGTGTTTCAACATGCAGAACTCTGCAGCAATCAGCTGCATGGGCTGTTGCTGGGTGGTAACACTGAGCAAATCCAGCCAGGGAGCATGAACCCTGCTGTGCTCACTGTTGCATGTGCCTGGGGTACAGGGACAGTCCTGGCTATTTGTTTTAATATCAGCATCAACTCTATCCTCAATAGAAAAAAAAAAGAAACAAAACAAAAAAACTGCTTGGTCACTAGCAGGGGAGGTGGAGAACACCAGACTTTGAGAGACTTTAAGCCAGAATTAGATATCACAGCTTCTGCTCTCTCAGTAAATGTGAGAGCATTGCTGGCAGGAAAAAAACACTGTCATTCCAGGATGGCTCTCCCATCCCAGAAGACTTTTATCGATTTCTATGAACCATTAACCCACTGTTTTCAGGAATTCAGTAATGGATGTTGATGTGGGTTAGCTCTGATGAGACCTGGTGAGGGAGATAGCAGGCAACACCTTGCTCAGGGCTCAGAGCCCTGGGAGCCAGCACTTCCAGGTGTGAGCCATCCCCCCTCCTGTGGTGGGCTCTGAGCTGTGGTCACCTCTGTGTGCCTTGGGAAACTCACCCTCATTTTCCATCTGACCTATTTTTACTTTTTTAAAGAAACAGAGATGTGGAGTTACTTTCCTGTTTAGGAAGAGTTAATCACAACCTATTTACTAGACAAGAGGAATGCAGTAAGGAGAAGAGGGAGGGGTGCATGAGGGAAGGCAAGTGTAGCCTTTAAACCTGTTTTTTTGGTGACAAGCCACCCATGTTGTCTGGCGGAAGTGTAACTTTTGTGTTCTGCTTCCCTCAGTGTTGGGCAATCCGTCCTGAACACACTGCAAGCATGTTCTTGGCTGTGCTTGCACTCTCACTGCTTTTTCTGATCCTCATGGTTATGTATTAATGGTGTGTTCTCTGCACAGATGAGTGTCTGTCTGTCTGTCTGTTTGTTTGTTTCTGGGCAGGATAACAGCAGATTAATCTGCTACCCAGGGGCAGGTTTCCCTGTGCAGGGTGTCAGGCCCAGGGAGGAAGGGAGAAGTGGAGGGCAGGGAACAAAGGGCATTGTCACTTCCCCATTAGTGCCAGCACTTCTGACATTTGCTCTGGGACCAGCTGTGTGACTGCCCTGTGTCCTCTCCTCAGCAGCAGAGCTCTAAACCAGCTCTAAAAATATAGGGAACACATTTTGTCAAAATGAGGAAACTTCTTGTGTTGGAAGCATATGTGAAAACACAAGATGGTTTTCTGCACCAAAAAAAAACCATTAGTAGCACAACTTTCTGTGTGTGCTGATGCTCTGGGAGGGTGTGCTTCAGAAAAGAAATCTTGGGGTTAATTAAACTTTTTTTTTTAATTTTGCCCCCAGCAAGGATGGAAGTTTTGTCACTTCTGAAATGATAACATATATGAAACTTCAAGTGGTGGCAGATATCACCCAGGAGAAACTGTACATTACCCTAATGATTGCTCCAAAGTACAAGGGGGCACAATTTTGGAAGTGTCAAGAGCAGTGCTAATTTTTACCATCTCCAGCATTCTAATTGCAATGCATCACTACCAGTACATGATCCCCCATTAGATGCTTTTACTTTGAAGGTTGGAGAGGACCACCATTATGATCATGACATTTCCAGCTACTGGGTAAATTGTCCTAAATTCTGGCTTCAGTTTTACCAATTAAAATAATTTCATCTTACAGACCCATCCATATTTTCCACTGGTTGCAGGACAGAGCATAATTAATTTATTAAGACTGGGCCAAGATGATGGGGTTTCTTGTCTACCTTTGAGACAATGACAGCTGCTCCTGGTTCCAAGGCTTGATTTTCTTGCTGCTCTCATTCACTTAGATGAGGTTATAAGCTGTGGCCCTCTGTCATGAGAAAATACCTAAAAGTGAGCCATGGCCCCATCCAAAGGCTATCACACACCTTCCTAGTGGATCATTGCTCATACACTGTTAAACTTGGGAGGAAGGTTTGTCAGGATGCTGGCAGAGCTGAACTGTCTGGAGCTGACATCTCACTGAGAGACATCTCCATTAACTCGGGCCAGCAAGAGTCCCTGCCCTATTTAATTCAGGCTTCCTCACTCTTTAAATGAGATATTTACTGGAAGACTGTACAGCACTGCTTGCAGGATGCTGAGTGCAGAGAAACAGGGGAAGAGAGAAAATGGAAATGTGAAAGGAGGCTGAAAGACTGTTGGTGGTGATGATCAGGGGGTGTTTAAGGGTAAAAAGCAAAATCCTTTGTATCATCTGCACTTTCCTCACAAACCTCTATAGACACCATATCAGAATGTGTCCAAAATAAATAGAAATTATCTAGTCGAGTAAATCCTGAGAGAAAGCAGGATTTAGAAAGTTAATATTGTGCATGTTAAAGATCTGACCTATTGCTTTTCCCCTGGTGAGCAAAAAAAGCCTCAGGATGCTGATGATAAGGCTGAGAAACAGAGTTATAATTTCAGTGAGAGTGGAAACAATTTTGACCCTGGTGGATTCTTTAAAATAAATCTCAGTGGTACCAGAAAAGACCAGTAAGGATTGCTGGAGATGGGTGATAGATTTCCTTGGGTTTTTCCAGATTTGTGCCTCATTCTTTCAGGCAAGAACCAGTCCTAAGGATGAACAAGCAGAGCCAGGGTATTTCCCACCTAAATTAAATATCTTGTTGAGGTGCTTAATGTCTGCTGGTTTTTCCAGCCTCCTATTTTAGTCAGTAGAAAGACCAGCCTTGGAAAATGCACCTGGGACAGTTTATTTTTCTCCATTGACCAGAGAAAGGATCCAGACTTGCTGATGTCACTAAACCAGGTATAATGAGTCTGGATCAAAATGAGCAGCAACAGCCCAAAACTTAGAACTTTTGCTAGGAAAATATTTTAAAAGTGTGTGAAAATTCATTACAAATTCTGCTTGTATTCTCAACTACTTCTATTAGTTTCCCAGGAATACTGTAGCAAATTATTTTAATGAGGGGGAAGTCATGGGAACATCTGGGGTTTTTATTTAAAGCAGGAGAATTCTATATGGCTTGAAAGAAAGACTGAATAATTTTCTAGGAGATAAAGCTTTGTCAAATGTACTCATACATCAAAGTATGAGGGGGAAGAACTGTCTGAAACCTCTGGTTTGTGCTGTTCAAGGACGTGGAATGAGTGAACTATTATCTCTTCTGGATTGAAAGCCTATTAACTGAAATCAGATTCTGAATTCTCACCTGCAAATCTAATAATTCAGAAATCTAAAACTCTTCTAATCAATGAGCAAAAAAAGCCCAAAACACTCTATCATCAACAGGATCTTGTCAAAATAACATGGATTACAAATAATTGTTATGAAGTGTTGAAGAAATTTCTTTCTTCACTAAGTGTCTGCAGCAAGTGATTTGAACAGCATCATAATTGAGGACAATTTATGAAACAGATAAACCAGTAAAATTCATTGATCACTTTATGTACTTTGCATTGTCAGAGATTGGCAAGAAGCTCCAAAAGCTCCTGCTGCCAGCTCTGCACAGGGGTCAGGAATGTTTTTGACCACTCCTGGCAGGAGAGGGTTAACAGGAACCTGGCAGCTGAGGGTAGCCTGACTTTTCCTGAGGGACTGATTGCCTTGGGAGGGGGAGGATGCCAAAACCTTGCACCATGGCTCTCCTGGGGCAGTGCTTGGGTCAGGCCTTGAGCCAGGGAAGGGCAGCAGCTCTGTCCTGGCTGTGCAGTCAACCCTGCTGTGCACCACGGTCCTGGAACAACAAACCCCAAAGAGGAACCAGTTATCAGGCACTGCTCAGAAAACTCATGTGCACCTCCTGTGCCAGCAGCCCAGCTCAGTTTCCATGTGTGGAAGGGCTTTTGAGGGGCAGCAAGTCAGTGGCAGGTTTCTGTTTGAGTATTCATGCTGAGGACATTGTACAGCACAAGCCTACACGTTGCTCTTCAATTAATTTTCCATTTACATCCCCCTGTACCTGACACATTCTGTTTGCATTGGGAATTAATATTTGCAAGACTAATGGAACCATCTTGGGCATCAAGAAAGAGAAAAAAAGATGAAAAAGAGGGGAGAGAGACCCCAAGGGAGGTGGAAAAAGAGATAGAGATTATGTAGTCCTTGAAGAACTTCTTGCATTTTCAGTAAAAGCAAGTATTGTGTTCAACAGCCATTTCAATTAATTTATGTTGGGCTGGTGACTGTACATGGCTTATCTATAGAATTAGATGATCCCTTCAGAGTTACTTAAAAAGAATAAAACACTCAGGCAAATTAAAAAAAAATATAATATTTTACTAAAATCCCATTAAACCGTCACACCCTCTTCTTCCTGCAGTTCCTCTGGCACTACTTCTTTGGCAGAGCCTGATGCTGCAACAAGAGACATTGGTTTTCAGCTGAGGACCCTGTCTTTATTATGCTCACCATTTTGCATCATTCAGATCCAATTAATAGTTATCCAGATTGTGACTGGGAGCCTAATTTTGCATACGTATCAACTTTTACTGTGTGTGATAGTGGCTAATTTTGGTCCCTGCCATGTGCAGCATTTGCCTCAAATCAATGTGATTCTCCAAAGAAAACTGTTTGCCTGGGTACTAAGTTCAAAGTGCTGTGGTTCTACCTCACCAGGTAAATAAAATGCACTCAGGAATAAGCACCAAGGCCAGCAGATGGACAGCATACATAGAAGTAAACTCATTTATCCTCTCAAAAAGTGGGAGTTTCATGTGCACTGCTCCTTGGCCATGCTGAGATCACAATCCATTCAGGGAAAGAAGGAGCTGGAATGGGCCAAATTCATGCCAGAGAACAGCTTAGCAGCTGACTGTATAAACAGTTTTGTTCTAGTCCTGGGAATGTTTCCAGACATGTTTGAATTTACTAATTTAAATGTAGCCTTGAAGTCCCAATGCTTGCAATACCACTCCAACATTTCCCTTGTGAGCAAAGGGAGAGGTCACGTGGACAAGATCATAACCACATCACTTTAATAAAACAGACAGTAGAAAGCAGGCAATTATAGAAAGCAAAACTTACTTAACAGGATGAGAACTGGAACCTTTTACAGAATTGGTTTACATTTTCTGCATAGCAATGCAGTGTGCTCTTACTGGAGAGGGTTACAGTCTCTCCTAGTTAGGAGTGGTAGTGAAAAGCACATATTCACCTCTGAAGTGTTACCCAAAATCATGCTGTTAGACTTTATTTTAATAAACAACGTTCCTAGATGCATGATGAGTCATAAAAAGCCATTATTAATATCAGGAAGTAATTCAGAATAAAATAAGCCCTCTGGACCAATATATATTTGTAGGGTGGAGGCAAATGTTTAATCAACTCCAGGGGAAGTTGATTAGGAGAAAGGTGAAAAGGAAGAAGAATCTTAATGTGAGAGAAATCAAGCAAGCCTGGAATTTGACTTAGGACCTGATTTTCATGATTCCCTCAATTTCATCTTCTGATTTCCTAATTTTTCATACCTTTCTGATGCAGCAAATATTTGCATTTTCTTTGTCAGTCTGAAGAGTCTGGATGAAAATGCCAGTGTTAGACATTGTGGTGTAGCTTTTCACAGGCACCTTCCATTTTTGCAGACAAGTCTAGATGCAAATATTTGTAGTCTGTAGAAGTAGTTTGGCAACCTAATTTATAAGCATTAATGGATAATTGTTAGTAATTAAATGTTTGATTACCCAACTGGGCCCACAGATCAGGTTGCTAGATTTCCATCTGCTAATAGCTGTGTGCATGGGGGATCCTGGGACTGGAAATGGGAGTGAAGGCTGGGGTTTACAAGATGCAAAACTGAAAGTGCAAACATGAAGCTCAGTCTGTTGATGAGCTAGAAAATATGAAACTTTATCTCTCTATTCTGATTGTGCTTCTCTGCATTCAGGACTGCAGTGTAGATGTCTGCAGGTTTAAATATAATCCAGTGCATTAGAGATCAATGAATTGGATTGGTGTGTAATTGGAATTCCCTCTCTGTTTTTGTAGGCTGTGGGTGGGCATAGGTCACTTCTGCTCATTTGTCCTACATAACCTTCCCACATCTAAATTTGCAGGTCATGAAAATAAGAGCCCTGTCTGGATCTCTCTCCATTCCTCTGGTAGATGAAGCTCTGCACCCATGGAGACTGGTAGAGATAGTTTGGAGATCAAAGAGAGTGCAAACCCTCTCCAGATGGGCAGCACTGCAGTGATGGCCTCAAAGGAGTGCCCAGCTTTCTGTCCAGTGAAATCTGAAACTCTCCTTAACTGGTGATGGAACATCACTCCTTCCTTCACAGAGGCCATAAGTAGAATGACATGTACAAAGACCTGATGGAGCTGGCAGGGATTAAAGATTTCTTGTTCCTGGTTCTCTTGCTGCCCTCAGCTCATAGATTGCCTTTGCCCATCCTGGGAGATCTGTACAGCAGATAAAGAGCCCAGAATTAAGTCAGCTTTGAATGGATTTAAAGCAGCCTTCTGTGTGTCTACAGACATGGACATTATACAATGATTTCCTGACCAAGACTTTGGCCCTTCTCAACAGTTTAAACAACTGTCCTGCACAGCCATGGATTCAGAGTGTACCATTTTTTAAAAACATTTTCACTTTGTGTGTATTTGCTCTGTGCCTCAGCTGAGTTCCCCTTGCTGACAGCTGTCTAGCTGAAATACAGAACCAGAGATATGAATGGCACACTCTCCTCGTGGGCAGCACCAATTCATATTTGCATGTAAGTGCCCTGGTTGCAGTGAGATCCCATACAAAATAGATGATTCCCTGCAGAGCAGCAGCTCTCTAATGTCACCATCCTGAAAGGGGGTTCTTTTTAGATGGTGGGAAGATTCTTGAAGTCTGAAGGAAAAGCAAGATTCCCATCCCTGGCAGCATGGGAGCAGCACAACCACTCTACATCAATAAGTAATCTGATCATGAGAAGCAAAGGTTAATGACTAATCTGTTTACCTGAGCTTCATTAATCAAAGATTTACTAGAAGTCAGAATCCTACCCCTGCTCAGGCACAGACAGCTTTGCTTCCAGGTTGAAAAAGACAACTATGCAAACAGCACGGAGCATGTAATTCAACAGAGAGCAATTTTCCTAGTGTGTGGATGACAAAGGAGAGCATCAAAGAGAAAAGGCTCTAATCAGAAGGGATTATATCTGGGCTGCGTGGAGCAGAGGGAAAGCCTCAGTCTGCAGTGATGTGATGTGATGTGAAATATCATCCACCTTCTGAAATGATTATGGAGTATTTTGATGTCGTGAAATATTATCCTGTTCTTCGTGACAACTGACACCTCAATAATAGCACCTGTAAAGATTTAAAAGTTGCCAGAAGAATTCCCAAAACATGGGGCTAAACATCCAGCACAGAGATCTGGGAAACACAGTTTAGATCACAGGGACAGAAGCACTGGAGAATTGCTCTGGCTGCCCTTTCTAAGGAACTGGTGTGAGCCCTGCTGCCAAATCCATCTAATCTGAGATCTTCATGTCTGTTGTGATAGTTAATGTCCACATTATGCCTCTAATTGCCCTCAGGTTAGAGGCACTAAAGGAAAAATGAACAGCAACTTAGGCTCTTGGTGCTGACTATTCTTTGTGCAACTTTAATCCAATAGTTTTCTTTCTCCCCAGAACTCTCAGAGGGACAGCCCAGTTTTCCTAGGGAAAGCCCTGGAGGCAGAAAACTTTCTGATGGGCCCAGTTCTCCAACTCAGTGAGTTCTGATGACAGAGTCACTCACCTGTTTCAACTTCAGGGGCTGAAAATGTGGACTTCAACAGAGAAAACCAGAACTGAAAAAATATTTTCTTCCTGTGCAAAGTTAATCCTTTGAATTCAAATGACAGTAAAGCCTCCTTACATGGGATTGTCTCTGTGCCAACTGATGTGAAATCAATATGTAAACCTAGACATGGGTAAAAAAAGAAATAAGAAAAATATATTCTGAACTAGAGAGTCCAAGGCCCTCTGGAGGCTTGAGGTCCCTAATCTTGGTCTTTTGTTAGATCTCATGATTCCAGTGTTGTTTGCAGTGGTTAGAGAGCTGCATGAGGCAGGGAGAAAGTTCATTCAATGATTTGTCAGCCTCAGGCTGTGTAGCTGCTGTTCAGTCATGGCAGAGGCCACACTCCAGTGCCACACTGGGACCCTGGTGGTGGCATGGGACAGCTGTGATGCAAATATACAGAAGGGCTGGGGAATAGGAAATGGAGACTGAGGAATCAAAGACCAGAGCTGCCCCAAGATGTAGCTGCAAAGCCATCTACTCACTGGAATATATTTTTTAACGCCATGTGTTGTGAACGAATTAATTCAGGGGCAGGTTAGGGCTTCCTTTCCCTCACCTTCCTTCCTCCATCCGAATATGAGGCTCTGAAAATCCTCTGCTCTGTGCCTGCTGCCCTCCTGCCTCACCCACATGTCTGCAGGCTCAGGCAGAGATGTGCTGGGAGATGCCCCAGCCTCACCTGGGACCTGCACTGGCAGAGCAGTGTGGAAAGAGGAAATGCATATACCCTACATTTAACAGTTTTTAAAGTATCTAAAGCATTTCCTAAGGTTCTGAACTTCCTCTTCTCTACCACACAGCAGCCCACAGACCCGTGAAGGGCTGCTCTTATCAAGTGCAGCACCTCATTCTCTGAAGTGATTTTCAACCACCAGCTCTGATGCCTGTTATCACACAAACCCCAGGGAAATGTTGGTTTGCAGAGGAAGCCGTGGTGCTTTATCTGTGCACCAGCCATGGATGCCATCATCAGCTGTGGCAAAGCTGGCACCACTGCTTGGTGTCCCTCAAGCTCAGCAGGAGTGATGTGACCTGACAAGGAAGATTCTGTTTTTAATAAAACATATTTTGGCTATAGGCAATGCTGCTCTTTCCCTGGAGAGAGTTATCAGTTTCATGTGAAGCTGCTTTTTGCATGCACGGAAGAGAAGCTACAGAACTGCACAAACTGGGAACTCACTGTAAAGTGGGAAAGGATCTGTGTAACCACAGATACACCTTTACTACAGAACTGATTTTTAAAGACATCTCACTTTAACACTGAAACATTTTGCATAATTTTAATTTTTTTCCTCTCTCTCCTTATATATTTAATTTATAGCCCAAAGAACACAGGCAACTACTCTTCTCACAAGTAGACCAATAAAAGTAGGGAAATATAATTAGATGAGCAATTGGAATTCATTTTGGAATGATTGAATTGAAATGAGTAAGACCAACACTTAGGTTATTTTACTGGGGAATGTGTTCTTTAGGCTGCTAATGGAGTACAAGCAAATAAAGAAATGACATATTTCTTAGTAGGAAAAAAAGATGATAGGGTCTCCTATGCAATAATCAGGGCTCTTTTTTTATGAAGCTAGAATGGGAACAGCAGAGGGCATGGACTTAGAGAAATCTTTGGAGGTCGCTGGCTGAGATTCTGTTGCATTGATCATTCAACACCACTATGCCTTAATTGCATGGTTAATGACATGCTACAGAATTATATTCTTCACAGAATTTTCTTTTTTCTTTGTGATTTAAATAAAATGCATATATATAAATATATATGTATATCTATCTTCTTCCTCAGAGACAGCTACACTATCTCTGGCCATAGGAATTAATGAAAGATGCTGCAGTCCTTGAAATCAATGCAGTTACATTGATTTATACTGGTGTATGAACTGACCTTTGAGTTCAAAACAGATCTAATGATGTTAGAAGGAAAAAACCCACCCTAATAAATATACATAAAATTATCAGAAGGTAAGTGAATTATCATAAAATCAGGCCTCACATTGCTTTTCTATTCTACAAAATTTTAAACATAAGTTCCTGTTCTCCATCAGAGGAGAAACACCAGAGGGGACAAAAAACCCCAGCAGCTGAGACAACTGTGTGAGGAAGAAATAAGAAATTGCTCCAGCCCGTGGGCAGTGCAGGCTCTCTGTGTTGCCATGCCAGTGGCAGGAGTTGTTTGCAGGGAATGTCACTCTGAGGAGCAGGGCTGGGCAGCATCCCCAGCCCGCTGGGGAAGGTGCTCGGTGCAGGTGCTCAGGGGCAGCAGGTTCCTGATTTCCAGCAGCATTCAGGGCTCTCCTGGCGGCTCTCCAGCCTCATAGGGAATTCGGAGCAGCAGAGCAGTGTCTCGTTCGTGTTGCTCCTTGCCTGGATGCAATCAGTGGCATTATACCTGAAAAGTGCCTGGTGAGCATCTGTTAAAGAAACGGGGAAATGATACTCCCTTGGTGTTTTCTTAAAGTCTCTGCTGAGTTCTCTCTCTTTTTTTTTTTTTAAAGTGCTTTTTTTCATCGTTGCTTACAATGAACTTTCTTTCTGTAAGTGCCCAGGAATAGGACTTGGTACCAGTTTTTGTAGCTGTTGAGGGCCTGGCTGTGGGTGTTCACTCTCCCACCATTACCCATCCATTCACATCATTCTAGTGTAGTTCTCATCCCAGAAATGAGAATTACATGCAGTCAAATCAACTTGACTGTTACCAGGTTTTCACTATATACATATATATATATATATATTAAAAGGACTTCCAATAGCTACTCCATTCCATGATATTAAAGGAATCAGCCAAAGAATCAGCCGAGAATGCACTGATAAATGCAATTACTGCTAGATTGATGTTTTTAAATGTTCTGTTGTTGACAAAAAGCCCTCAGAAACCTGAAATGTTAATCTGTTTTTCTTTTGCAAATTGAGTACTGCCTGCTGTGTACATCCTTTTATTACTGTAGGGCTGCTCATAAGCTCCAGGCTGTTGGCATCTATTTATTAAAAATGAAAAAAGTATCAAGAAACAGCACTGAAATATTTTTTCAGTTGGTTTCCAAAACAAAACTAATTGGCAGATACAGGGAAAAAAAAAATACGAAATTTTGGCCAAAAGAATATTGACAGACAAGAACAGAAGGAGCAGTGTGGGTACCCCCAGGGACGCAGAGCCAACAAAACAAAGCTGACTTTCACAAGTAGTTGTCTAGACAATCAAGAGGCTTTTTACAGATTGATGCTTAGGTTTAATAAAGAGGCCAAACTGCTTGAGTCTGCATGGAGCTGTAAGAAATCAAAAGCAGAATTCCACGGAGTGGTGCAAGAGCAGTATAATATAATTGCAGGGGTTTCAGAACAAAACCTTTATGAAAATGGGCAGCTTTCTGAGCCAAAAGACACCTTCTGGTGTCATTTATCAGCAGCTGCTTCAGAAACCTGAGGTATGCTACAGTGATCACTCATAGGCAGCTCTGCTGTCATTAATGACCACGTTTTTTCCACTTGTTCATTCTGCCCCTTTGAAAACAAGGAGCTGCTCCAGAATTTGTTTTCTAATACTAAAGAGCAGGAGTTTATATAGGTGCTTTAACATGAACATCCATAATTGTTTTTGTAAATATATCTGAGCAGCATCTAGAGTGGAGGTTTCCCCCAGACAGCTTCACCATGGACTCGGAGTGAGGAAATATCTCTGAGGGAAAAACAAACTGAAATTAAAGTACCAACCACCACTACACCATTACATCCCAAGATCTTCAGTTCTTTAAAAACAAAAGGATGAGTAGATCAGCAGCAGGCATTTACTCATCCTGAGATTTAGGAGTGTTTCTCTTGAGTTCTGCTTCTTTTCCTCTTCTTCTTTCTCCAAATTCTGCTTTTTTTCCTTTTTTGGGGAAAGCACTTCTTTTCTTGAGGGACTGTGTTTGACTAGTATGCCTCTTGAATTTCCTTTATCATAATAGTCCTTTATATAGAAAAATCTTTTTGTTTGTTTGCCAAAAGAAGCAAAAAATATTTGTCTGCATCATCTGGGTAACTGAGCTCCAGTTTTCCAATTCCACCTGCATTTCACAGAAAGAAACGACCCAAATACGACACAGAACTTAAATGCTGTCTAATGGAATACTCAGCATATAACAAGAGGAAAGATTGCACTTGGTTAGTATTTATATGGTTTTTAACATTCTTGGAAAGGACATGCAATTACTGTGCTTTTTCTTGGAGTCCACAGGCCAGGTTTTTTGCAGTAATGCATTGATGCTGCAGTCCTAACACAGCCAAGGTTCCACTATAACTTCCAAGCAGTGCCCTGGGAGATCCATATTTTTACAGTTCCTTCAAACAAATCACAGACAGGACAAGAAGAGCTCCAAAGCACATCCCTATGTCCATAAACTTCCACCTGGGCAGGAGCAGATATGGGCATGGTTTCAGGGGAGGGCACTTCATGTCTTGTGCACTTTAGAGGCATGTGTTCCATTTTATTTATTTACTTCAGTAACTCCTCTGTGTCCCTGATGTTTTGAAATCTAAGGCCAAGGTCAGCAGCTACAATGGGAGTTGTTGTGGTCTTTGTAGGCAGGAGGTGGAAGGAGTGAATTTAATTCCCTGCTGACACCAGTAGGACTGGGGAACAGCCAAGTCAACCAGACTGCCAACCTTGTGATGTATGTTGGGAAGCAACCAGGAGGACTCTCCTCAAAAATGAAGCACAGAAGATTCTTAAAAGCAGATTCTTTTACTCTTTTTTTAATGCTCACTGTAAACATTGGGTGCAAAGCTTGCTGCCAGCCTGCAATAATCCCCTGCCAGGTCTGCTGGACTGACAGCCTGGGTGTGTGGACTCTGAGGTTTTGGTTCTACTGCAAAGAGAATAACATGAAATGAGCACAGAGCATGTTAAAGTACCAGAGGAGCTGTGATTTCTGGCTAGAATAAGTCTCCTATTAATTTGAATATTTGTCCTAATCTGATTTTTGCCGTTATTATTATTTTCCCTTATTCTCCCCATGGTTTCATAATTTGGCAAGTCCTATTTACTGATCAGCCTTTGTCTCTTTCTAAAAAGGAAGGCCAGGGACTTTCTGTCATCTTTGAGGTCAGCTGGCTTCCTCACTGTAAGCACAGCCTGAAAGAATTGGATAAAATTTGCACATTCAGCCCCATGAGTGCACTTCCATGGAGCTGACTGTCTTCAGGAACAAAGACAAAACCTGTGTCCAACTGTCTGCACAATCAGGACTCTGGCTCCCAAATGTTGCTCAGTAGCTGACAACCTCTGGCAAGCAAAATATATCCTTTTTATACTATGCTGAACCTTTAAAAAGTGGTAATAAATAGATGGTAGCTTAGAGGTGTGATTTATTTGTTTTATGAATCACAGAAGAGTCCATAACTCATGAAAGATTAAGGCTGAAGCAAGTTGTATGGCTCTTGCATTACAAGTGGAGATTAATGTCTTATTTCATGAAGCTTCATCATTAACTGGTCTGCATTACAGTAGTTTAATGTTAGTGACAGAAAGAATTGACTTTTAACATTTTTTAAATATTCTGCCATTTGATTGGTCTTTGCCAGGGGGATTTCTCCCAGACCTGAGAGATTTTGAAGGGAATAAATCCTCTCTCAGCATGGGCTTCCTTACACACACCTGCACCCCACATGATTATTATGAAGACCCACAAGATCAGCAGGATAATACAGATGGTTTTTGCCCTGCATAAAGGCTGCTTCAAGGCTTTTGGGGCTTTTAGTCATGCTGAGTCACCCTGAGACGACTCTCCTTCGTTAGAATATCTCAATTTACAGCTCATCTACCATGACAGAAGTGGCTTCTGTTACAATGGCACTGCAAAAGGCTGGAATAGCTCTCCCCATCCACTGTGACTGCTCCTGCTTCTATCAGACCAGAGTAGTGATGTTTTATGGTTTTCAGGGCTTCTACCTTTCCAGGGATATATTTAGTTAAGTATCAGCTTACATGGGAATCGTCATATTTATTTTTGAACCATTTTTGATTATATCTGCAAGTGACTTTATCTTTCATTGTAGTGTGTCATATCACAACACTACAGTATTGAATACAAGTAATTTACTTAAATCTATTAAAACACTCCCATTTTAGAAATCCATTACAACTTTCCTTGTTGTTATTACCATATCCAAGAATGCCAGTGCAACAAGAGAATTAACTTGATGAACAGTCCTGTGAAATGTGCCGCTACAAGCTGTTTCTAAAACATCGTTCAAGGCATCTCCATCAGCTCATGATTCTCTTTGGTTTTCTTTCTTTTCTAGAACTATTTGCTAGCCCTCAGTTGTGGTAAGCGATTATTTGTGCTTTCAAACAAACTCTATGAAAAACGTTTTTCAAGTGGAGATCAAAGAGCAAAGGCAAACATAAAAGCAGTCTTATAAAAACTATTTATTAAAAAATCTAAGCACCATCCATATGCCAATTACATCCAAACTTCATGGTCCTGTCTCTATGAGGCTTCTTGAAGGTGATAGAAATGTCAGATGAAACAAAAAGGGGCACATTATGGAGAGGGAAATGATGGAGATGAGAGGTGGCTCTCAGGAGCCATCCAGTGAGGATTGGGAAGGGCAGCTCCAGAGAGCAACGCTTGCAGCACAAACTGTGGTCCCCAATTACTGCAGTCTAAGGGCTGTAATAATTTCTAACAGTTGCAGGTGTCATTAGACAGAATTTTCACAAGCCCAGGGGTTAAAATGATGCCCTGAACCTACAGAGGCATGCAAACTCTTCAGTCCCTAGGAAGGATTTGCTCTAAAGAGCTGAGGGATGGTTTTACACTCTGAGATCACACAGTTGTAAAATTCAAATCTAAAACAAACTTATGTGCTATTCTGCTAGGACTTCCCTTAGCACCTCTGCACCAGGATGTTCATTGTTTTGAGCTCTGCCAGGGCTGGGATGGTGAGGCACAAAGGTTTCCTCACAGGGCAGGATGTTACTGAGCACTGGAGACCCCAAACACTCCAGTATCTGGAGCACTCATGACATCAGTGCTCAGTGGACTTAAGCAAACAGCATGAAGGCTCCAAGAAGTGCAATTATTTGAGATAATTAAACTTCTTGCACTTGCTGACTAAAGTCAGCCAGATTGTGCTGCCATCTCCATGCAACCATAGCAACTTCTTCCTTCCATTGTGTCCCAGATTAATGGGAACACCTGGAATCAAAAACCTGAGGCTGGCAGGAAGGTGCATAAAATGTTATTGATCCTTGGTGGATGGCAGGGATCCAGTCACACAGCAGTGATTCACTTTCCAAAGCCCTGCCTCAGCAAGGAGCAGTGGTGGGCTCTCCAGACACCCCTCTCTTCTCTGACTGCTTCAAAGTCCCAATCAGGAGTATTTTAAGGAGATGATTACACAAAATCACACATTCTTTCAAGAGATATGTGCCTTCTTCACTCAGATTTTAGCATATTAATATTCTTAAGGATGGTTTATAACTAAATATGGTATTGCCTTTCTTATTATTTCTACTGGGTTCATTTCAACACTTTAAAATCCCTACATGCCAACAGGGTTCAATGGCAGCAGCCTGTGGGCAATTAAGGGTAAATTTTAGTCTTGGTCATATGGGACTGCTCCTCTAAATGTGGTGAAACAGTTGGAGCACATATTCCCCAGAGAGCAAGTAGGCAATGCTTTAAGGAAGCCATGGAAGGATAAATGGATGCAGAGAGGCTCTGGAATTTTGCTTGAAATAATTTTTGCTTTGCTTTTAATGATCAAAACCATTCCTCCCACTGAACCACATAAAAAATAGCATTTGTGTCTGTGCCAAAGGTGGAGCATAGTGTTGACCCACTGAAATGAAAGACAAGTGAAAAATTAATGAGAAACTGGAAACCAGCAGCTCCCACCCTGTGAGCAGTAGTCTTTTATATCCTTCTTCCATAGTGAGCATCTCAATGGGGCAAAAAATCACAGTAGCTCCTTTGACTTCAAAGGAGATGCACTGGTTGGGAATGAGGGAAAACAATCCAGAGAGCACTGCACCAAATCTACACAACTCAGAGAGAGAAAAGAGCCCCTAGCAGAGCCAATCAACACTCAGGAGAGTGGGAAATGCTTTTGTGATAAAGAGTTTTATGTAAAGAGGAAAAGCACCTAAAGGTGATGCAGCTTTGACTGAGGCTCTTCTCAGGCCAAAGCAGATGGAGGCTGGAACTGGAACTGGAGCTCTAATTTCTAGAGTTAGGGAGACACAGACAGGTACAACAAATAAACCTGAGGGTCACAAACAGACTTTTTTGACCCTTCACCCTCCAATGTCTGCTCTAGAGAAAATTAGCAGTTTGAGATTGTCCTGAACTCATTTCAAGAGGTATCACAATTTTGGATTATGTCCTGGGAGAGTCCTTTTCCTCCTGCACTAACTCCAAAGAACCCATTAATTAATTACACCTTTTTTTATCTAACTATGCAATGTTTAAAATAACAGTTTCTCAAGCTCTTTCGGGAAACTTAAATGAAATAAAAGGAAACATTCTCATCTGTTTAGCCATCATGCAACAAAGTTTGCCCAAAAAATGAGAATTTATGAGAAGATCCCTAAAATCACCTACAAATCATTAAAAGTATTCATGTGTGCTCTTCTGTTGTTATTTATGAGCCAAAAGAAGCTGTCATGCATGTAATATGCTAGCAGAAACCCAAGGAGTTTTCCTGATCTATTGTCTTGCCCTGTATACTCCTATAATAGTATTTGTCTTCCATAGCATGTTTAATAAATTTTCACTATCATTTGGAAGTGATGCCTCTGTGATCTGGGGAGTTCATTATCACCTGCTCACTGGAAGGGGTCCCTCTCCAAACCCACCATTTCTAAGGAATTAGATACAGAGTGTTTTAATTGCCTAGCATTAAGTGCTGTACCTGTGCTGATCGTTCTCTGTGAAGTCTGTGGGGCCATAATCTCCTCCCCTGTAATTAACTGAGTCCACGTGGCAGCACTGGCAAGGAATCTTTTGGAAGGCAGGGGGGTTAAAAGGAGCTGCACTAGGTCTGAGTGAGACCCTGACTCAAGCTGATCCCCGAGTCCTGGGTGTGTGAGTGTTGCAATGACAAACTCCAGCAGCATCACATCCCCTGTAGCCCTGGCAGAGGGAACTTTAGCTCGGGTCAGATGCTCCTGAGCCCAGAGGAGCTCCTCAATCCCCTCTAACCTTGCTTTAACTGCATCAGGTTGCAGCAGGGATGCTCCTCTGCCATCCCTTGGCATGTTTTAAAAGGCTGTTAGTTAACAGAACCTCTCAAATTCACCTTGTTCTACAGAAGTAACAAAGTAGGAGATGAGGTTTGAGAGGCTCAGCAGTGAGAGTGTCAGTGTCAGAAAGGAGCAGCACAATGTGCTGTGTGGAATGTGCTGTGTGGAATGTGCTGTGTGGATGCACCAGAAGCAGCCTGGCTGTGCCATTGCCTGCAGCTCTGCACTGCTCTCCTGGCTGAGCCACACAAGCTCCTGCTGCAGTCAACACCTGCAGCCTCACTCTCCTCCACTGATTCTAAAATGCCTGCAGGACCAGGAGTGCCCCTGGAACCTCTACCCCCTGTTTCTGCTGGAATTGAGCAATGAGTCCAAAAGTTATTGGGGAGGGGAGGAGGATGTAGACACAGACACACAGACAGCATGATTGCATAAGTCTCGTTCCCATGAGAAACCAGGCTGAAAAACAAACTGTCCTAACATGGGCTCTCATAACTCTGCCTGCTAAGTAGGTCATGCCAGGTCCCAAACTCACGGAACTTTGCCTTATCTCCAATGGGCTCTCCTCTAGGAGGCAATCCTGGGTTTGCCAGGTTTGACCTTTCATTTTTCATCTCACTGAGACATCCTTAAGGAAAAAAAACAAACCAGGTTGATACAATGCAATGCCAAAACCCACCATGGTCTTGTACTGCAGCAAGATTCCTACTGTAGGACAGAATTGTGAGGAACAAACCAGTAGAGAACAGCTCTGACACTGACCCTACTTAGGCACCAGCTCCCACTGCTCTAGGGCATTGGAGGGTCTAAAATAATATCCTAGATCTCTAATGGGTCTGCTCTTTCCTTGAAGCAGGAGAAATTTCCTCATTAACATGAATGGGAGTCATGTGTCTGCCTTGAAAATAGAATGGACCTTAGGCCTGGTCCTTTTATTTCCAAAGAAATAATATCTCTGCTTGCCTGCTGCAGGGAGACACACTTAAAGATAGTCTGTCAAGAAAATATATTAGTAAAGGTAGTCCTTCAGTTTAATTCTGAGGCCTCACACTCTTCTCTAGGCATTTATCTCCAAGCTCATGATTAGTTCTAAGTAAAAAGCTATACTTTTTATGAGACTCCCAGCAGACAAAAGCAGACTGTTTTTTCAAACTCTGCAAACTCCTGGCAATGGTCACCCTTCAGCAGAGACCAGGTTCAGCAGGGCAGGTCTCCAGAAAGAGCTGCTGTCAGGGAGCCCTGAGACAGAGCTGTGGCCCCTTTGCTTGTGAAGGGAAACTTCATTTTCCATCTCTTTTGTGCCACATCAGCTCAGTGTGTGAGAGGGGGTGTCCAGCTGCCTCCCCACTGACCATGGCACAGCTGGAAGGGAGCTGGAGGCATTACTGTAAGGAATTTTGCACACTAGGGTGTAGAAGAGGGAAGGTTTCTGCAGTGGATCAAGATGCTTTTGAAACCCTTCCCCATACTCAGGTGGGGACTGCAGTGCTAAAGGCTGTGCCCTGGGCACAGAGCAAATGTGAGAATGGGAAAAGGCTGTTGTGTTGTTTTGTTACACACAGACACTTGTATTGCTTTGTAACACAGAGAGGAATATCCTTTCCCTTTCTCTTTCATTTCTTTGAAACAAACAAAAACAAAACCAGAAACTTCTCCAACTTCTGTAGTGTACAAATTTGCTTTCTTTTTTCCCTGTGGGAACTATAACTAAATATATACCCTTTAAAACTCCACATATACAGAAGGAAACCCCAAGTTACTTTGCATCAAACACTCAGTGCATAGAAAGTGTCAGATCTGTTTCCACCAGCTACTGGACATGTTCAAAGCCAGGCTGGATGGGGCTCAGAGTAACCTGGTCTAGTGGAAGATGTCCCCATCCATGGCAGGGATTGGACCTGGATGATCTTTAAGGTCCTTTCCCACATAAACTATCCCACGTTTCTATGATTTTTTGGTCAAGTGTATGCTAAGGCTCTCACTGAGCTGTCCTATAACACTACTCTTTGTGTATTTATCACTATAAATTTCAAAGAAGTTTACCATCACAGTCATCAGGGTTTGGTCAATGGGCTGTTTATTATTATGAATATACCTGGTGATTATGAAAGGTTGTCCTATAAATGTCAGCTCCTCACACAGTCTGCTGTGTTCACTTCCTACATATGTTGTCCAAAATGTTCCAGCCACAGGCCAAGCTTCATCCAGCACAGGTGTCTGAAAATGAAATCTGAAGAATTCTGTTTATAAATTGGCCTTGCATCTCAAATTAAAGGGTAAATGGCTTTACAGCTCTGCCCCTTGCAAACCAGTCTGTGAGCACAAACATAAAGGAGCCAAACACCCCTGCAAAAAGGGACATACATAAGGGACAAACATAACCACAATAAGAAAAGCATAATCATTTTAGAAACTATTAAATAAAGCAAAATGCATGCTCTATTTTGCTCAGTTTTGATTTCCATACCAGGTTGCTTCAGTCACACATAGGAGTTTTGCAAGTGACATTACCTGTCTTGGATGCAGCATTACAAATGGATTAAAAGCACTTTGCTGTAAAAAAAAAAAAAGGGAAGGAACTCAGCAGAGCAGAAAAATAAACATCACTCTGACAAAAAAAAAAATGCATCTACAATCAGAAATAAATACAAAGGAATTGCAGAAATAAAAAAAATATACCAAGGAACACTAAGAAAAAAATTAGATGTTTAAAGTTTTACCTGACCATGGAAATAACCAGTGTTCCTTCAGCTGATTCATTCTCCATAAAACTGTTCTATTTTCTGTCACCTAAAAATATCTGGCTGCTTTTTGAAGAACTGATGAAGAACCTGGCTCCTTTCTCTTCTCCCAACATGCTCCAGCTTGAAAACATCAGAGCTGTGATGCTGAGCTTCCCTCCTCAGCCAGAGTGTGAACAGCAAGGATAGGATTTCTCCCATGGAGTTTTAACCACTGAAAAAGTGGGTATCAAGTGTAAACCACCTCTCCAGGCACTTTTTACCACCAGTATAGAGAGAAAAGCTTTTTGGAGGTGCCCCTGACTACTGACATATAATTTAGGCTAAACACCTGTAAGTAGGTGAGATGGATCCCACCCACAGAGCTTTCTTCTTCCTCGAGGCCAATTAGATATAAATGCTGCTTCACCATGATCTAATTTCAAGACTTTGAAACAAGGCTTTCAGTCAAAAATGCAAATTCAGTGAAAACCAGACCTTTTTGTGGGAAAGGGCTGGTTTCTGATTCTGTCTTTAAAAGATATTTAGTAGAAAACAATAGGTGTGGTTTTTATATTTTCAAAAAGCAAAATTTTCATTTTCTGTTTGAAATGAGTCTTGCATTTGAAATTCACATTAATGTATAATCATTTAAAAAAAAATGGTCAACATAAAAAAGGAATCATTCCACTGGCCCAGCCTTTCCCCTTATATTTAAATCATAGATCAGCAAAGAAATTTCAATTTTTCCCCTTTCATCCTGATTTAGATGAGGAAAAAATCCAATCAAAACTTCAAACATCTCTTTGGGAAACAAAAGCTATTTCCAATACAGCTTTAATGCTTCATCTCCAGCTGAATCACCCTGTGTGAAAGGGCTGAGATGACTCCAGTTGGGTTGAGGGAATCCTGATTTTTTCCTACTGCTTTCCACTCCTCTTCAGCTGTTTGGTGCCCAGCCCCAGCCCTGGTTTGTGCATCCAGCTGAGCTGTGGGACAAATGAATCAGCCAAACACCGTGAGAGGTGCTGGGTATAAACCTGAGTGTGCCTTGCTCGTGCTCTGAGCCAAAAGGACTTGACCCAGGTCCCATCTGAGCCAAAGGACTTGACCAGGTCCCATCTGAGCCAAAAGGACTTGACCAGGTCCTAGCTGGGAGCCAAGCCAGCAGGTCAGCAAGGTGCAGAGCTCCAGCTTGAGGGCCAATTAACCCTGGAACAGATACACAAGACCCAGCAAGATTTGCTTTTCCTGTGGGTGAGTCCATGCTGGGCTGTGCCCCTGGTTTCAGCTGGTCAGAGCAGAGCTGTCCTGCTCCTCACACACACAGTTTCCACACACAATGTCCTGTAGTGCCCTGGGAGCTGTTGCCACCCCTTGGTGCAGCCACAGGGACACCACTGCTGAAAAAGAGTTGACATCTCAGCATGGAACTGAGCTGTCTGGCAGATGCTTTTAACATCAGAAAGAGGAAACTGTTCAGGAAAAAAGATGCAGACCTGGCAAGTTCTTCTTTGTGGGGGAGAAAAGAAGAAGAAGAAGGAGAAATGGTGAAGAGTTTTGTCTTTTCTTCAAATGGAGAGAGGACAGAGGAGGGAGCACTGGTTGGTGCCTGGGGACTGTGCTGCTGGTGTTGCAGGCTGCAATTAACAGGGATAAGTGCCCCATTGCTGGCACTGAGTGCAGGCTGTGCTCCCAGAGTTCCCCCTTTCCTTATCCCTAGGCTGCAGGGATGTGTTGCTGTGCCATGCAGAGCAGCAGGGGGATTTACACCAGCCCCACGTGATACCCAGGAGCACAGAGAAGTGATGCTGACAAAATCTGTGGGGTTCAGGGCCCTTTCAGAGAGTCCCCAGCTCCTTCATCTACCCAGAAATCTCTGCTTTCATTTATCTCAATAATTGAGATTGTAGGGTGATTTTGCTACAGAGAGAAACTTCAAAATAGTCATGTAGATTCCAAAAACAATAAGCAAATACATGGAAGTCTATCTATTTATTTATTTTTAACTGGGGAGAAATATTTTTTTAATCCAGTCGCAGTGTCTTTTGATATTTGCAATGCTGGGGCTAATAGTGTTTTCACTGGAGTAAGTAGAAGATGCACAGATCAGCCCTAGAACACCAGACCTTGTTCTCATTTCTCCAGTGGGCCAAGCATGGGTGCAGCCAGGAGTACAAGCAGACCCCCCTCTGAGAGAGGAAGGGATATTGAAAACAGCAGGAAAATGGTTAACTGTTTGTCCAGTATCTTTGAGATGAGCATTGTTCACCCAACACAGCCATCCCAGCTGCTATCTTGGATTTTCCTCCTGATTTTTCAGCAATGTCATTGCAGGCTCCCTAATGAAAGGCAGACCAAAAGCCTGGGGGGAGGCTGTCTCACAGCTCACAGTGCAGCACAGCAAGAGGCTGCCCCAGCCAGGCCAAGCCCTTGGATGTTCAGACCTTTTTCTTCTAAAGGCAAATAGTTCACTGTGAACTGTTCTGGGCTTCCAGGTTTGTGGGATCCACATGTGGGTTTGGGTCTTGCTGCTCCTGAGGGAGATAAACACATGATGTGATGGTCTGGGACTTGCACACAGTCTGGTTTGTCTTTCACAAGGGTACAGCTCATACATTGGATCCACTTTGCCTCCATCCCTCTTCTCTTCCCTGCCTCCTGTGCATTTGTTTGATGTGTGAGAGCACTCGTGTGTTCATGCACACAAACCCAAGGCATGTGGATGAATTATAACTGGACTAAATGTTTGAATACTATTGTCAAAGAGAAAGAGCCCCTCCCTCTTGTCTGAAATCAGAAAGAAACCAGAACTCTGAAACAAGGCTGCAGAGCCCTGCTGGAATACCAGGAGTCCCTCAGCCTCTCCAAGATGCTCTGAGTTCAGATCAATGTCTGCCTGGGTTCCTGCAGGTTGGCCTCCAGGTGTGGAGCCTCTATGAGCTCCACTTTTACCTTCTTACCTCCTGATTCCCTTTACTTCTTGTTTCCACCAATGGAGAGAGCTTTACCTTTCCACTCCATGAAGTCCACACCCAGAAATTCCCCTCTCCATCTCAGACAGGCAGGAAGGGGACGTATTTGACAAGGATTTGGTGTGGTTCTTCATGGCTTAGATGCCTAAACCACATATTTTCTCTCCTCTGGAAGAAGCAGGGGAAGGCAGGTAGTTAAGAATTTTGTGTACATATATACTGTAGGCAATCTGGGTTAAAAACATTTGACCTAGCCTAGGCTAATACCCATCAGTGTGGCTGAAGTCAGAACAAAGGCCATTTTTTTGATTCATGGGCTCTATGTGCAGGGGATGGCACAAGACAGACTGTCCCTTTCCTCCCTTGGCTCACGTCAAACACACAGATTTGCACACAAGTAAAAAGGTTGCCTTGAAATTATATGAATCATTCTGAGGGGCTTTGCCCTACTTTGCCTTTTCCAAGTCATCTCTAATTCCTCTTCAAGGTATCACGTGAAAGAAAACCACAACAGAGTGTGCCATGGCTTGCTCAAGTAGCTTATTTTTATCCAGCAGTGAATGTCTTCACTTCCCTCTTTTCCATAGATCAATGGCTCTCCCAAAATCTTTCTGCAACAGAACTCACTCCAAATTCAACCCTATCTGCACTGATGGCTTCTTCAAGAATCAAATAAGTTATTTGATCTCATTTATTCTCAAATGGGGACATTTTTATCAAGAGATCATGGAAAAAGTTCAGTGGAAAAAAAAGTACTTTTACCTCAGAAAGTCTCTCTTGGCATCACAACTGCTCTCATGCCTCTGTTTCCAAAATTAAGCTGTCCTGTACTGAGCAAAATCAGTCAGTTTACACTCAGCTTTTTTCCATTCCATTTTCATTCAAATTTAATTGCTTAGAATTTTAGCTGGCAAGGGCTGCATAAAAATTGGTGAAGGTATCAGTAGCTGACCTCTTTTCTTTTTAGAAATATTAAGGTATCCATGATTCCTGCTCTTTTAAAATCAAGAAGCCAAAATAGTTGATTATATTGTAAAGATATAACATGTTGTCAAATAAAAATATCAGACCCAGGAAGAAATGGCAGTGAAAATGGTGTGTGCTACCCCAGCAGGTAACATGGGCTGTGACTGCAGTCAGTGATGGGCCAGGGAATAAAGTAGAGTCCATGAATAGGGGTTTTACAGCCTTAACTAAGAGAGAAACAAAACCAGCCACAAAATAAATATGCTGGAGAGGGGAAGATTTCTAGCCATGCAGAGCAGTGGTGTTCTCCCAATAGGGTAAGGAGCAGCAGAACTCTTCACATCTTTTCAACCAGGTCTTCATCCTCATTTAGGCACAGCAACTGCATGTGAGCTCCCCCCAGCCCTGCATGTCTGTACTCTTAATACAGTCACTGTAAGAAGAAAAAAATTGATTTTTTTCAGTGTGTCTGCTCTGAGCTAACTGGGAAATGAGGAGTGCTGGATTTAAGGCAAGCACTCATTTTGCTGTTCAGTTTATTATGTTTAAACAATTTACTACCAAGTCTTGATAAATCCCCTGTCCCCCCCTAAATAAGACACTTTTATCTGCATCCCTCCTTGAGGAGGAGACAAATCTCTCAGTCTTCTGACTGTGGTAGAAATCTGGACCTCTGAGCAGCCTGGAGTCCTGGAGCTCCCCAAATGTGTGTTCTTCCTCTAAGACAGGGACAAAGCGTGGCCCCCTGCTACAAGAGACTGCTCAAAATTTCATGTCAGGCACCCTCCTTTACTGCAACATCATGCTCTTCCTCTTTTATCTGAGCCCAGAGCAGGTCCAAACTGGAACTTCAAACATACAACCAACAGATGTTGTGAACATCAAGGGCCACAGAGGGCGATTCAAATCCCATGATCCCAAAAGAGGAACTTGCTTTGTGAAATTCGTTCTTGCATATGCCCACAGATACTAGAAATCTCACGAGGACAGCCGAGCTGATAACATTTCCCTTGTTCAGAAGGAATACTTGCCCTGCCAGAACAAATAAGGACATTTTAGTAGCTGCAAACATAAACCAGAGCCCTGCTTCAGCCACACAGCTGAAATGCTGCATCTCTGCCTAAGCACAAACCCCAGCTGGATCCTGCAGGCACCCTTCTCACCCACATTCAATTCTAGCCTCCATGAAATTGCTTCTCTGACCCAAATTTTGTCTCTCTGTACCTGGTAGTTCCACTATGCCCACCCAGCATTCAGCTCTTGGAGACATCTGCAACACATTAACTAACTTTTTATTAAAGTTTTTATTGCTCACAAGGGGCTGTCTCTTTTAAGGGAGAGGTGGGGTGGATTTCTTTTTCCCCAGATACACAAATATTGTCACATTTTCTGGGGCTTTTTCAAAATAAATAAATGAAGCCTGTGGGCTGGGCAGGGATGGAGATTTACAGCTGCAGGGTGTAAAATTGGAATCCCCATCCAGGGCTGCTCCCCTTGCACAACATGCAAAGGAAGGAAGCTGAAAGGAAGCAATTTATAAGTTAGCTCTGAGTAATACAGTGATATGGTTAGCAATGCAGAGGTAGAAAAGCCTGTGAATGTACGTGGGCTTGTAAATCAGTGCTGAATGGGAAACCAAAGTGAGAAGAAGAAATGCTGCCCAGTTTTACCAGGGAGCACCTGGCAAGGTCATGGGCAACCATAGGTGCATTAAATAAAGGGACTAGGGGAAGAAAAGTTGCTTTTTGTATTTTATACCTCCACCTCAAAAGTCACAGAAATGAACAAGCAGTGTTTTCCTTTCCTTCATAATTTCCTCTGAAGGAGGCAACTGCTGCAGAAGAAAATGATTTTCTGCCTAGAGCCAGTCAGAGAAGGATGGGACATATTTACTTATTCAATAGGCAGAGTCCTGATTCAGAGATAATAGAAGGGTTTTATCCTGTAATTTTGCTTATCACTCTCCTTTACTTTTTCAAAGTTCTTAATAATGAACAGCTTCAGATAGAACAAAACACACTCAGAGTCACTCAGCTCCTGTGCTGAGCTTGAATAACACAGCAACTTTTTCTAGAGACCAAAAATATTTAGTGAGTTTTTCCCCATGTCATTTGGTACTTCTGTCAAATAAACTTCTTGGACTGGTTGATAATCAAAGATCTCATAAGGCCTAAGGGTAAAAGCTGCCTATACTTGCATTTTTTTTTCCTTTCTTTTTTTTTTTCTGAAAAAGAGCAGCACCTCTGATACATGCTTGAGTTTTGATAATCCATGAAGGTTCAGAAAAGGTTTGAGAAATTTATCAAAACATAAACTTGAGGCTTTTCAGATTTGGCAATCCATATTTAATTTATTCCTTCAGACAGCTCCAGCTACCAATTCCTACACATTTGTTTAAAGGAAGAGGTCTAACAGCAATGCTTCTGTCTCCAAAGATAAAGTCCAGCACTTAGAGAGGTACAAGAAATGTAAATTGAACAGAGAATTTGAAGCCATCTGCTGAATTTTTATTTAATTAAGGGCTCATCTGCATTTGAAACACAAATTAAACAGCGAATTTAAATGAAAAAGAGATTGATGAATAACTTCACGGGCATCTGAGTTCTGGAACAAGAGGGCATTGTCCTTATTTACCTTAATACACTCAGAAATTATGTTATTCAAATTAGAAACACAGACTTGTCTCTTCAAGAACAAGAGCATCGATACTTGGAGTTAATCAGAAACACTCAAGAGCAATAGATGTGAGACAATTTATTAGAGAAGTTAGCAAGGAATTGTGAAATGAGCTTTGTGCTCCACATGTAACATTTTTCACTGAACTTTAGGGAAGTTTCCAGTGCACAGCTCTCCCAAACCTCACAGAGATTGTTCTGAGGAAAAGCTTCCTTGGGTGTAAATCTGGTGCGATGAATAGAAATAAAGGTTTGTTGTCAAGGACATAAAAATTGCAAGCACAAGTGTAATCATAAGCAGTTTGGGGCTGCATGGGTCCTTTTGATTTTGCCAGATAGATTTAATCTGAGCACAGAGAAGTTGCAAAAACTGAACACCCCAGGGAGAGTGCAAGGTTGAAATCCCAGCCTAGCTGAGCAGAGCAGATCCCAAAGTCCATCCTGAAACTCGAGATTTCCTGGGATCTCTCCAGCCAGAGAACAAAGGATCCATCTCATTCACTGCTGCACCAAAAAAGGAGTCTTTTGTGTTTTCAGAGCAGGACTTGCACCCATGCATTGAGAAATCTCTCCTTTAACCTGGCATGAGCTGCCCCATGAAACTGATGAGACATTGGTTTTCTCTCCCAAGCCCCAGTGGTGAAATGCTCTGATTTCAAGTCACACTTTTGCTATATTCAGTTTTTGCTGTCATTAACATTTCCCTGACCCCACTGCCCTGCAGAACAGAACCAACTCCATCACGGTTAAAAAGATCCAAAATGTTTCTCTCTAAATCTTCTCTCACAAACCAGGCTTAAGTCATTCATATAAAAGAGGCTCTGGAGACAAACAGGCACAAATTTTCAAAATGTAAAGCACTCTTTTTCATTGGTTGTCAAAATGGATAAACCCCAGGGTGTTCAATCTGACCAGTGCTCGACCACACAGGCTCTGGAACTGAGACAGCTTTGCTCAGCTCTAGGGAGCTTAGCTCGTGATTTCAAGGGAAACATGAAAACAGAGGCTGAGCCTGACCTAAAGCAGGTCTTGTCCTAAAAAATAAAAACCAAATTCTTCCTTTCTTGGAAAGCCAGAATGTCTTAACTACAGTGGGCCTACATCAGGTGTTTCATTACAGAAGGTCACGTGTGAACATATTCCCCTTCCTTTGACAATTGGGTGGACCACCATATATGCTGGAACTGTACTACTATAAAAAAAAATTAAAATTAAAATCTCGACCACACTAATAGTCCCATCAGGGAACAGCGATGAACTCACAGTGTAGATGATAAAAAGAGCAGCTGTAGTAATCTTATATTCATTACTTCTGTTTACAGCCTTCTGCAGAAAGTAGGAAGCACTGTGCTTCAACACCCAAATACATGTAATTTTCCCCCCCAAATAAACAAACATATTTTTAAAATTATTTCTCCCAAAATTATTTCTTCTCAGAGTCAAAACTTACCTCAAAATGCACAGAGCACAGACACAGCAGGTTGCACAGAAGCCTAAAATCCTCCTGTAAGTAAATAAAACCAAATAACTGTAATAAAAAAAAAAGTTAATTCCAGTCTTTTGTTTGTTTCCATTGTAAAATTGCCATGGGACTCAGGAAATATAGTAGCGCTTAATTTTAATAGTTCCATCATTGTAGATTGGCTGGGTATTAATTGTGTTAATGGTGATCATACTGAATTCATTTGGTATTTATTGAGAGACCACCTGTGCACCCATATGGTTTCCATCATTATTTAGGAGTAGTTAATGGACCCATTAGGAGTTAGCAGAAAGATGTGGGCTGGCAGTACTTCCCGAGAGTGGTAGAAACATTCTGTTGATATCCATTGCATTTTGAGGATTTTCCAAAGAGCTATTTGCTTCCCACCAATTTTCTCTCTCATTAAATTATATATAGATATATATTCTCATCTTAGCTTTCAAGAACTCCCGGAAAAAATTAACTCATGTTTCTTTGCCTGTGACAAATCTGATGGGACAACCTTTAGCCTTTTGATTTTGCAAAATACCTCCTTGCATGTTGGCTCCCTGGGGGGAGCAGGGCAGAGGAAATCTTCCAGCACCTCTGGTGGGTGGGTGCACTCGTGTGCTGGGGAGGAGGGTGAGAGAGGATGGGGAAAAGGGGAAATGTTCGCTGGGACTCTTGGCCTGCAGTGTGACAAATTTGCCCGCGCAATCTGTAGTGTCAGTTGTGCAAGAGCAGAAACCTGTGGTGGGGAGGGGATGGTGGGGGAGTCACATGCAGGGAGTCAGCCTTGAGTGTCAGCAGAGGAGAAGGAAGAATGCTTGGGCTGGGTGTGGTGGTAACCAAGGCTGCTGGCTGACCGCAGTGACCTCCTGCTTTGATGCACAGATCTGAGCAGACACTGCTCAGGCTGCACGGGCTGAGCAAACACGCCAGGGCTGGGGCAAAGAATTTCCATTTTTGGTGCCATGACAATGGGCAGATGGAGGAGCATCTGTGTAGCTTCAGTGCTAAAGGACAGTTACTTTGTTCGAACTGGAATCTCTGAAGCTGTCTAAGAGTGTTCATTTCCCCAGAAACAGGGGATATAGCACCCCCCACACATACTTGAAAAATCCAGGCTTATTTGCTGGGCACATCCCAAACAATGCAAGGCTTGTGCAAACTTTGCTATGTGCCAGTGTCCAGCTGTCAGCCACCTTCAACAACATCTGAACTTGCTGGCCAATTGCAACAAAATTCAATAAAGCAGCAGAGATCCCAAAGGTTTTAGGTTTTGTAAAAATGGGGGGAGAGGATAGAGGAAGGAGAGAGAGCCCAGCTAGTGTACAAAGTACAAAGGGCTCAGTTTTCTAGTCCTAGAAAACAGATACTCCGCTCCTCAGTGAAGGTTTTTTCTCTAGTATCTGAAAGATTTCCTCCTATGTTTAAAGATTTTAAAACTTTTTCCTTCTCACAGTCATGCTTTTTGAGGGAAGAAACATTCATGCAGTTCTTCTAGATTTCAAGTAAGCCAGGAAGCCACATATTGCAAAGAAACCTAAATTCATTGCTTGTCTTGCTCATGGAAATACTTCTTCCAGTAAACAAGGATGAGACTCAGCTTTCTTCTTTTTTTGCTAGGTAAACAATTAAGTTAACAGTTATTCATCATGAGTATATTCACGATGAGAATGAGGCCTGAAACAATAATTTCTGCATGTCGGGAATATAATCAAGGTATTTGTGGCATGACTCTGGTGATTATTCATACTTGCATTTACAATCTGATGCTGATAAATGGGGCTGTGTTCTCACAATCACACTTTTGGTATTTAAGAAGTCACTCTTCTGAAGCTTAGGAAGCTTAGGAAGATTTCAGTTCACCTCTTGACAAGGACACCTTCCTTCTCTAAACTGTGTTATTTGGGCTGTTTTCTTAACCAGCTTAAATAAAACAGACATCTCTTCATTAGCATTATCACTATCCCCTTTTGAATGAAATCTCCCAAATCTCTTAATTTACTATGCTTAGATTTGAAATGCACACCAGCCTTGAAATATACAAATTACATTATTTTGGGGCAAATTTCAACCAAAAGCAGTGCATTCAAAGCACTTCAACTGCTAATGAGCTCTCAGTCCAGTGCACTGGATTAGATCTCCTGCACGATCTCCCCAGATATGTGGAGTGGGAGGTCAGATTCCCTTCACCAGCAGTTTAACTCACAGACTCACCCCATCACATTGCTCCTCCAGCATGGCCATGTGGAGAGCAGAGCATGAGCACAGGCTGGGTTATTGCCCTCCACAAGTTTCTTAAGAACTCAAGATATTGCAAGGTTATTTGCCACGTTTTTAAAAAAAAACAGTTCAAACTTTTTCTATTCGCTGCTTAAAAATAGAGCAGAGCTTTTTTGCTTTTTGTTTCGTGTATCGGTGATGTAAAATGTTAGTGGCTTGAAATTTCATAATGCTGACAAGAAAGGACAATTTGATGGCTTCACAGCAAAATCTAAAAGCTGTCCAGGCTTCTGAGCCCTCAGCATGGCTGTGCCAAAATCCACTCATAGATGGTTCCTCATTGGGCTGGTGTGAAGCAAGTTATGGCTTCAGCTCCTGCCCTGAAAGAGTCTGCCTTAAAGAGAGGAGAGCCTAACTGACACTCTGCTTATAAAACCTGGGGGCTAAACTAAATGGGAGCTCAATAAGAACTGAAGCACCTTTGTGCCTGGGAGAGGTCAAGGTAAGATCTTAAAAAAATGGGGGCAATCCTGAACTAACACATTCAGTGAAAAGAGGACTGCAAAAACATGCAAATGTTTTCTGTTAGTTTTAATAAAAAACTCAATATGCTGAGTCCAAAGGCTTGGGCTTGGCTGGTTGTTACAGAATTTAGTGGTATCTTTCTGATACAGGAAAAGAGACAGGGTAATGTTTTCTGCCATAAATTTCCTTCAGTTCTTCAGGTTTTCTTCAGTCTGATACACCCCTACCTCCCTTTCCCTGCCATGTTTTCCTCTCAGCCTGTCTCACCAGCCTCTTAATAATGCTTCCTCCTTTATGCTTTCAAACTTTTTCTAGTCACTTTATATAAAAGGACCTAAATCACAAACATTTTTAATTCCAGTATCTTCATGCTTACATTTTTTCAATATCAGAATAACTCTCCTTTATATTTTTCAATTTTTCCTTATTTGCATCTTCTCTCATCTAATTCTAGCACTCCTGCTGTTGTTTAGTCTACTGTCTTTACTTTTCCTATCTACTTTGCAAAAACACAATATTAAAAATGTTGGAGTTGTTTTACATTGGAAAGTTTAGCTTCTCTGTGGCTCCATATATGTGAAACTTCTCTGTGGTGTTCCAGTGCCACAGAATGATTCCAAATTTCCACAGGGTACTCCAATTGTACAGAGCTGTGCTTAGATCTGCTAGCCCTGGTTTAGCTGTTCCAGAGCAGGAGAGGTTTTAGGAAATTACTGATCAATGTGGGTTTTTTCAGATCTTCATTTTCTTACATTCCTCTCCAGTGTGATAAATCTGTGCACAAGGGCTTTAAAACCTCCTGTCCCAGTGGAACCATTTCACTGCCTGTTCCTTCAAATCCCTCCCTCACCCTACAGCTGAGGCTGCACTTGAAATCCAAAACACCTCCATGCCTTATCTACTGCTTTATTCTGTAACAAAGCACTGGAAAGGACTGGAAACAAAGCAAGTTGAAACTCTTTGCTTTTAAAAGGGATTGAAAGCCTCTTGCAACATCCCTTTTAAGCTAAGATGAGCAGACAGTGGATTCTCCAAAAATCCACACTGAAGGAGCTCTCAGGCAGTTCCATAAGGTACAGATCCATCACATCTTCCATACAAATGTGGGAGTCCATTCCATAGCTAGCACTTTCCAGGGTGCTTTTGGGGTGTAAACACCATAATGAAGCACAGGATGCTCTACAAACCTGGGGGAACAGCAGGTGAGATGTATGGAACCAGGAAAGGAATTCCCATCAGCCCTTGATCCTTAACCTGTGTGTTAAAACTCTACAAAACTCTCCCCTAAACCTAAATATCTCGTTGTTTATGACTATATATCTTAATGGACTTCTACCCTTCCCTCCCCTGGGTACAATCATGTGGCAAAAAATACTGTGAGATCTGTTCTGTCCCCCGTGTTTTGGCTCCCAGGGAACTGAAGAACCGTGAGAAGGTCTGATCTGATGTTATTTCAGCCCCACAAATAGCTCCCTGAGTGATTCAAAGTGCTTGTAAAAAGAAAAAAATAAAAGTAAACACAAATACCTGGAATGAAAATATAAGTCCCCAGAGCCACACACACACTGCAATTTGTCAGAGCAGGAAGGACTGACAACCCAAGACCTCTTGGTGGTGTCCAATGTCTCTGAAAGGTTCTTTGGGTGATTTGTCCATGTTTAACACCACTTCAAGGGGAAGTGGAAGGAGTTCTATTGTTCCTTTTCACCAGTTGTACTCAGCTGCCTGTTGCTCCTCTTCTTCTCTGAGACCTCAGCAGAGACTGACCCAGACCTCAGGCTTCTAAACCAGGGAAGCCCCACAGCTTAGAGCAGGGTGCAGCATTTTCCATCTCAGTCCTCTGTGCCTGCAGGCTGAAGGATGACAGGGATTTCACTGTGTGCTGCCCTGAGTGAGCAGTGCTTTTCCCTTCTTTTCCCTTCACTGGGCTCACCACTGGGTGCCCTACACCTCAACTTGACCCAGCTGCTCCCAGCACAGCTGCTGCCACTGCTGCTTCCACCCCACCCCTCTCCAGAGAATGTCCCCTCTGCCCCCACCAGGGGTAGGACTGTGCAGGAAAAGTCATTTTTGTGCAAAACTTGTGTCCCAGCTTCAGGGAAGATACAACCACTGTGTCTCCTTCCCCTTGCACTTGAGTGGGGTTTCCAGCAGACATTTTGAGAGCCCATCACAGCTAGTTATGGTGCAGACCAACTCGACTTTGGTTGCTCTGTGTGGGAGGCCACAGGTGTTGTTTTCTGTGGCTGTGTAAACCATCACACATTAACTATAAACTCTTAGTCATCTGCAATGGATGTTATGCCCCTTTCATTACCTTATTTTTAGGCTTTATTCTCTTAAAAGAATGAATCTTTACTTGTTTTCCCTCTTTTTAGACGTGAATGTGGGAATCACGCATTCAATGAGGATTCAAGAACCCATTGACAAGAACTCTTGGTTCTAAGGCAAGGGGTATCTAAATATCATGGAATTGAGAGCTTAAACTCTGTGTCACAGCAGATTTCAGCCAGTGAGTGTCCAGTTTAGGGTAATACTGAGAAGCCTGACCTTGGTTTTACCCATGCAGCGTCAATGCTTCAGTACAAACCAGGAGTTATTTACAGTGGTGCCCTGGGAGAGATGGGATCTACTGGGACTTTTTGGCTGCCAGTGATGCAAAAGGACTATTTGGGTAGGAAACAGCACGCCTGGACCACTGGGCTGTAGGTCATAATACCCAAGATACTACTGACATTTTGTGCAAATGTGCTCATTTGCCCTTAAAAATCCTTTAACCTCCTTGTCTCTCCATCCAGCTCTTGGCTGTTCTTGGCCTGGGCACAGCTTGGCTGCAGTGATTTTATCATCCATACTGACCCAGGTGATCTCTAAAATGATAAGGCTGATCAGACACAGAAGTGAATCTGGAAGATAGCATGTATTTTTGGGGAGGAAAAACCTTTTGGAGAAAGGCTGTAAAGCTACATCTCAAATTCACTGAGTTTCCAAATAATTTAGGCCCAGATTTTAAGCTCAAGCACATCTGGAACAATTACTGCTCCAAACATGTGGTACGTGTCCTAGAAGAAAGTCTTTTAAAACTAAATAATTATAAAAAAACCCCAAGCAGAACCAACCCTCTGGCTTTTCCACAGAAGCAAGGCAGGACTGCCACCAAATTTGGTGCCAACAACTTTGGAAGCCCCAAACAGTTACATAATAACGACAAATATCAGACAAACTGAAGAAAACAAGGGTAGGGGGAAATGCTGCTCTCCCTTTTCCTGTTCCTTCCTCCTCTTTTCCTGGCCCACCCCTGTGTAAATGACTCCAATAAACCATGAAAAGAGCAACTTGCCAGCAGCTGGCATGTTGGACCTGGGCAGATGCCAGCCATGGGGCTCACACTGGTTTGGAATTTTTTTTTTTTTTTTTTAATATATATATATAAAGTACATATGTGTCAGTCTGAATGGCTGAGTGAGCCACTGAAACCAAGATAAGCAAAGGCAGCACTTAGCATGCACTGCAGGTCCTCCATATCCTGTGTCCCCTCCTATGCCAGGATAACTCCTCTAATGAGGTTCTTATGCAATTTTCTTCCAGTTACAGAGCCTGAGTCCTTCTTCCAGTCAGCAGGAAATTTTCAGCTGACTATGGAGACCAGTTTTTTGTCATGGATTTGTCAGGCAAAAGAAGCTGCATCATTTGGCTTTCAGTGCCCCAATCATGAAGATTTCTCTATGCAATAAGAAATCAATTTGATTTTTCTAAGCAATTAGATGCAGAAATATGTCATTTTCTTATTTATGTCTGATTTATCCTGTGGAACATCTCCTTAGTAAGATGACGATACTTCATAAAAAGGGAAAAAAATTACAGTCCCACCTAAAGAAATGCCCAGTGAGATGCTTGTGGCTAATGTTTGAAAGCAGCAAAAAGGGCTGAGGAGAAGAAAGTCTCTCTGAACCAGTTGTGTAGTGGTGAGAATCCTTCAGGGAAAAAGGGCTGAGGCAGGTTGGTATCACCATCCAGAGGGGCACAGCCTGTGTGAACCTCTCTGGCTGCATCCTGTCATCAGGTGTTTCGTGGGGAACCAGGGACCAGATCTTGAGCACTCCAAATCTTGGAGTCACACTGACACAAATGTCAATTTTTTGCCTTTCTGATCCCCAAAAGGTCTTTGAGTACTTGCTCTGTGCAGGCATTCGGCCATGTCTGAAAAGAAGACTCTTCAGGAAAATAAAGTGTTTTCCTGTGCCTTAACTAGAGCTGGAAAATGGAGCACAGACTCCAACTCACAGACTAAACATCAGGACGTATTCTTTCTCCTTTTGTTTTAGCACTCACATCAGCGACAAGGAATGGAAAAAACGTGTGAATCTGGCCATTTCCAAGATAAGTGATTCACTCCAATAGGATGTTGCATTTCTTTGTCTCTCTTCAAGGAATCACGTGGAACAAAACCACAAGAGGCTGCTGACTTGCTGTGGGGAGGGGGTGGGTGGAGGGAAAGAATAAAAGTGCCTCTTATTTTAGAAAATAATTATCACGCTTATCTTCTTCCAGGTGTCTCCAAGGCCTGTGGAGGTTTGACAGGATTCCCACGAACAGAACTTTTGCCCACAGTTCTGCCCCATTATCTCCCTCACACATAATAGAGCTGGAGGCTTGTGGTGAGTGACCTCAGCATCCTTGCGAAAGCAGTTTGCTTGCATTATTCTCCCCACACGTGATTCCATAAGAAACACCACTCCATGCCTGGTTATTTTTTCTTAACTCTTTCCTCTCAGAGGAAAAACACTGGATAAACTCTGATGTGTGCCCCTCTATCTGTGGAACTCATGCTGGACAGTTTCTGGCATTTGCCCATGTCAGTGCCCTCCAGGGTGGAGACTTTTTGCCGCAGCAGGGCAGCACTCTTGGAGAGCAGTGCATGGTTGGAGCTGTGTGAAGGAGCTTTGCTGCTTTTTGCTGGGCACACTAAAGACACCTGGACTCCAGATAAGGTGCTGTGCACAGGCAGAGCCCAGCACTGACCTCGTGGTGCCTGTTTGCCAGCCAGAACACTCTGGCTCCCCTAAAATTCTATGATGGGCATCTAAGTCCTGTGTTATGGCTGCAGGAAGGGAACAACAGTGTTTTGGATGAAACAGATTTTTTCTTTTTCTAGAAAAGCTGAAATCCTGGAAGGCCGTAAAATGGAGAAGTCCTGTTGTATTTAAACTTCTTTATTAAGTATATGCTTTCTTCTTACAACACTGCTTTCCCCCTCCTGCTTTCTTTGAATAGAGATACTGGGGTAAGGAGTTGTTAGAGGAGAAGTTGTCTTCCTCCCTGAGCACTCTTTGCTAGTGGGAAAAAGCAGACTAACTAAAGTTTGACATTCTCCTAGGCTCTAGACAGAGGGGGGGAATAGCTTGTAAAACTGTCTTCCTGCATGTTTGTAAAGCACTTAAGGGTCTGATTGTATTACTGCATTGCTGATAATAAATATTGTTAATAATGAAAGCAGGAAGAAACTGTTTACTGGATGCTGCATGAGAAAAGCAAAGTTGGCTATGGCTGCTTCCAATTGCGTGGAGACTGGGACAAGGAACTGCTGGTGCAGGGTGGTGTTCAGAAAAGATTGCTTCTGAAATCTGAATGAGGAGGTAGGGGAGCAATCATTAATGTGTTTGTTCCTGATTTATGGAAAACCTCCCTCACACAGAGAGACCCAGACCCATTGCAGGTCCACAGGAGTCCCCAGGCAGCAGGATCCAGTGAGTGGGTGCCACAGGGCAAGGCAGGCTCACATCTGACAGGGCAAGCAGCACAATGAACCTCCCCACTGCCATGCAGGGGAGCTTTGCTCAGTTAATTAGGTCTCCCCAGTCTTATGGAATAAAGATGTTCCCTGAGTGACATCAGGTTCAGAAAGGACACTCCCAGCAGCAAGCAAGTAGAGCCAGTAAATAGATGGGAACACACAGTAACTTCTCCCTGTGCAGGAGGCAAGTGTTCCTGCCATGTAATAATGGAGGTGGTCATATTTCATGAAGAATCCTCATTTAAACACGTTAAAGCTTGTTGGTTGAAGCCTGGATGAAGTCCAGGTGTTTCAGAGGGCTAAACCATCACCCCTCCAAGATACACTGCTTGTGGTGTGGGTGCTGGGCTCACAGAGGGGTCCTGGAGGCCACAAAAGCCCTGCAAGTCACAGGTGCCACCGTGATCTGCACTCCTGAGCCAGGGCCCTCGCTGGCTGCCAAACCGTGCGTGGTGATTCCGCAGCGTGGACACCTCGTCAGCTGCTGAGGCCTTCTGACTCATCCCCACTTAGGATCTAGATGACAGTTTGGTTTGAATTAGCTGTGGGCTGAAGCCAAAATTCTGGGTCTGAACTTCCTCAGATTTTGGGAAGACTCCAGTCTGGATCCAAGTACATGGCTGTAACTTATTCAAAGATTGGAGCTGAACCCTGGATCAGAACGTTCCCAGACTATTGGGGAAGCTCACAGCCCGTCTTTGATGCTGGGATCATCACAAGGATGAAATACTGCCCTTATGGTAGGATGCTCCTTGTTTTTTTTCCATAGCTGGTGCATTTTAGCACTGCAATTGCACCATTTCAGTTCTTACAATGAGATTAAAGAAGAAAAAGAAAAGATGTGTTTGTGTTTATTTCAACTGAAAAAGCATCTTGCTTTCAATTTGCCTGTTGGATAGACAAGAGGCATTTTGGCTTCAGAGCATGACAGTTGTGCCTCATTTAAAAAATCTGGGATGGAATTCTCTTGGCCCAGCCAGCAGTAACACCATGACCACCAGTGCCTTTGAGTGCAGGAGTTATGAATGTGGCACAGCCAGCGCTCCTTGGGAGCGTGCTGCCCCAAGCTCACCCTCACAGGAACCCTTCGAGGAAAAGGAAAGGGCTGCAGAGTAACAAAACTGCACTTTCAAGCTGCTCAGAAGACACGGTGTGAACAAGCAGCCCCCAGAAGGCGAGCTCCTGCAGTCTGCTGCCGGGGAGCGCCGGGGCTCTGCGCGGGCAGGGAAGCACCAGCGGTCCCACAGAAGGGTCTGGGAAGGCCTGGAGAACACCGAGCCTGCCACGCTGAGTGGGGGCACCTCAGCCCCACAGAAGGATCCGGCAGAGCCACCAGCTCCAGGGTTACACACTTCACTTGGCACCTCTGCCTTGTCCTCCAGATGTTGCGCTACGTTTCGGCTGGAGCCCCCGACGATACAGCTGTTTGAACACATGTGCATTTTCCACTCAACAAACCGCAAGAATAAGGCAGCAGGGTTACAACGTTTGGATCCTAGGGCTAGAATGAGAGAAGCAGGAGAGGTGTTTCTTTGGGAAATCTCCGTAGTTTCTCCTGGAGTTTCTCTCTTTCTGATTTTATTCACTGACTGTTCTGCACTCAGGCCATGGGGAAGGTAAGGTCTGATTGATATTGCAAGTGACAACTGAGGCCTTGAAATCCTTTCTTCAGCTCATCTTCAGGAGGTGATAAGCCCAGAGCGTTTTGTTAGTTCTAGAGAAGTATTTTACCTTTTATTTGCAAAAATGCACTTTATTCCAGTTCTTGTTAATTCACTGTTATGAATAAATTAGAGTCTGCTCCAATAAAGGAATTTAGAGAGGAATTATCACATGCTCAGAAGAAAAATATTTTACAATGTTCTTTTCCTTTTTTCCATAATAGAATATGAGAAGAGATGGCTATATCCCACCAAGAGTCTCACAAAACCATTGACTTTTCTTCTCTCAATAAATTACAGAAGTTGGGGAGACTCATGTGAATGATTTAATAAAATAAAGTGAGCCCCAAAATGGGCTTCTTAGAGACCATGAGATCTCAGGCATCATTATTCTCTCATTGCCGAGGGCATCTATTGCAGGTACCTTCAATTTTTTGACTCCTGATTTACGTCAGTTGGTTTAAGGCGAATTGCACTTCTTTTTCCTCTGATCCAACATCTGTTTTTTTGAAAAACAGATGTGCACAAATCAATCTGATTAATGTGCTTGATTCTGCAATTACTGCAGGATAAATCAGCAGTGCACTAAAATCAACCTGGTGTCAAATTCATGCTCCTACACCTTCAGCACCCAGCCTGTCTTGACTTAGGCCTTTGCTCTGTGAAACTTCTTTTGATACAAAAGGGCCAGGGTAAAATCCTGAGTGCCAGGGTGTGGAGCATTTCAGATTATCTGATGTGGAGTTATTGATATTGGGGCTTCAATGGAAAAATTCAGTCCCTTTAAAATGGCTGCAAGTTATCATGTGTGCTAACAGGGCAGAAATATCCCTTTCTCATTTATGTACACAAGCTTCTTGGATATTACTTGAAGTGGTCAAGGCAAAATAGAAATATATGTAAATATAGATAAATATATATATATATATTTCATATATATAATATAAAATATTAAGGGGGATACACCTTTCTTAAAGTGCTGAGGGATGCAATAGATTATCTGGTGGAGAATCTGTCTCCATGCTCTGTAAATCAGCTGGAAGTCCCAGCACGTGTTGCTGTTTTCTTTGAAGGTCTTGCTGCTATAGGAGACAGAGCCAACAAAGGAATTAAAATTAAGAAGTTTTCTTTACAGATTGGATTATGACTGATTTTGTTGTCCATGTGAAGGGAAAGGTGAGTGGGAAGATCCACATGGATCCTTGCTGGTGTAAGGTGCTGTTTGCACTGCTCTGTGCTGTGAAAAGCCTTTCCCACAGGGGTTGTGGGGTGTCATGCTCTGCATCACTTCTGAGTGAAGCCCATTTTGTACCCCTGCCTTCATCTCCTCTTGGGGGTGGGAGCTGGGATCCCCTCCCCAGATCAGGACACCTGATGGTCACCAGTCCTGGTGGCAGCAGCCACTCGTTGTAGGTCTGGTGCTGATGCTGATTGCTACTCGATCTTGGTTTTTGAATGAGGGGGAGCAATTAATATGAGGAAAAAATGAGAAAGAATTTTCCCCCTAATTCATTCTGTCACAGCTGTCCTTCATCTCCTGCAATGTGGGTCCTGCCATCAAAATTCCAATCCAGATACAAACTTGCATTTTCCCCAAATCTCAAAGTGCTTTAAGCTGGAATCCATCACTTTTTTTTTTTCCCCAGCTGAAACCTAATAAACGTGCTCTATAAAAAAATGAGTTCGGCCAACATCTGGAAGCAGATAAAAATCTTCCAAGCTACTGTTCCACAATCTTAGGGATCATTAGTGCTGCAGAACGTCTATACAGAATATTTATCTTAAGTACGTAATAAAATGAAAGCTACTGTGCCAAATTCAGAACAACCTCTGATGAAAAGAAATGCTTCACATCAACATCAAGCTAGAGCTTTTCTAGCCAGAGAGAGTCTTTTCTCTAGCCAAAGCACAGAAACTTGTAGTTACAAAAACTTAACACTAAACACAGGGCGCAAATTTATTATTTTAATTGTGATATTTCATCACTGGTTAGTTTAATGTCTTTTTCCCCCTTTTTCTTTTAATCACCCTCCCCCTCTCCTTGGGATGGTTTATCGCTTGTAAATTATTTGTCACATCGTTGTAATTCTATCCAGATCCTTAACTTTCTAATCATGCATCTTTTATGGGGTCTCTTTTAAAGAAGCACTATAATTACTTGCCAAGGGTCCCTGTAAATTTTATCTGGCTGTAAAATATTATACTTTAATTATTTGGAAAAAAAATTGGAAACGTTCCCTCTGAAAGGCTGCACGATCAATATTGCAAGGAGCAAGGCACCTTCTGCAGCCCTGCATTGGTTCCTGCTGTACACCTCAGAAACCTTCAAAACTCTTCCACTTCATTCAGTGACATGGAAAAGCATTAATGGAGAAACTGGCCTTTGATTAAGGTGAAGGAAGTTTTTATTGTATGTTTCAGCTGTTGTAAAATACATGAAGAAGATGACAAGGATGCTCTCCCAGTCCTTTAGTAGGAGGCACAGGGACTCCACTCCCAGCTTGGTGACAGAGCTGTGCAGTTCAGAGCAGGGCAGAAATGCAGAAAAAACTGCAGATGCAGAAATGAGTCGAATCTTCCTCACAGGAATTTAAACTTTTTTAGAGGAAAGATCCTCTGTTTCTATGCAGACTTTGAAACTTTCATCTTGTTGATTTGCTAAATTTCATTAGTAGTAAATATAGAAATACTAATAACACTTCTCTAATTATTTCCTATTATCAGTAGGCATTTGTGACTCATTTCTGTAATCCTTTACTTCACAGACTAGCAGCTTCCATGATGCAGTGTTCTAGAAGTATGGAGAAATTAGGTACTTGATAGTGACCTTAAGTGGTTCCTGTAACAAAGTTTCCCATGCACTATTAAAATAAAAAAAGGTTTGCAGTTAGTTTCAGGCTGGATGTTCATAAATTGTGGAATTACATCTTGTACTCCTCACCAGCACTTCAATTAAGAGTGCACATAGCTCGTGTCCATTTCTGGTAAGTTTGCATTTCTTTAGATTGCTGGGCTGAAATATGAGGGAGTTAAATGATTTGGTCAAGGAACATGGTGAGCTGAAAGCAAAGTAAAATATAGATCTCACCTCAACTCCTTGCTCCTGGGGAGCACTAGGGGAGGTGCTGAACAGGAATGAAATACTGCTTAACCTGTACAGTTCCTCTTATCCTATGAGGACCTCTTATCCTGTCTGTTCACTGGCTTTCCAGGTTTTATCCTGGGAATAGCACTATTATTACCCTCTAAACAGCACCAGATAAGACTCACCAGTACTTAGACAACTGGAACTGTGAGATCCATGCATGCTGAACAGACAGTCCTGCTCATTCCCAGATTTTCTGTAAATAATGACTAAAAGTACTTTTCCTAAAGCGCTTTCTGTAAAAGCACAGCACTGCTAGGAAATTGTCCATGTTCTGCACAGCAGCAGATTTTGCAGCAGGCTTTGGCTTGGGTGTCAGTGGCATTGGCAACCATCCCATATTAATGTAGAGTCCCCTGTGCACCATGCCACCTGTGCAGGTGACACACTGTGCACAGATCTGTCACAAATGAGGTGCTGAGAGGGCCAGTGCCCTGTGTCACACCACAGCATCCAGGGCATCAAACAGCAAATATCTTTCATTCATGACTCAAGCCAAGTCCAGCAATGATTTTTAATGATTGTTCATGAATGGCACAGACCCTGATATTTATTTACAGTGGTTGTTGACCATCAGAAACCATTCAATAAATATCTCTTGTAAACCACACATGAGTAAATACAAAGTTGGCTCACACTACTGTATGTTGTTGCTATTTTTAATAACTGGATGCTGGCAGAAGGCAGTGGTAAGAGTGTTTAAGCATGGATATAGCTATGGATGGTTCAATTATTCATTTCAAGCCAAGGTTTCAACTGAAGTAACCTTTCTACCTGTAGGCAGGTTGTCCATGAGGAGGGCTGTGTTTGTTTTGTACCCATTCCATATTGATGTGGGTGAATAAAGACACTGTAAAGCCTGAAAAGCATAAAATGTATCGGCTAGCAATTAACAAGACATGCTGTAGATGTTTGAAAATAAGTATAAAACTGATTTCTATGCCCTGACATCTGGTCCTACAAGGGCCACTGGGACTTCTCTGCTGTTGAGTTAGCTCAGGGGTGAGGCTCATGCTCCAAGACAGCTCCCCAAACACTTCACCTGTGGAAGTTTACACCCCTACTCATTTCTGCAGGGAGCCAACTGTCTCCTCAGCTGGAAACTCAAGTACCAGGTTGTTAGTCCTTCAGAGCTGCCCCTTCAGGCACGGAGAGTGTCACAAACTGAACTGAAACAGGTTTAAATCTGGAGATTAAAAAAATTGCGGGGAAAGAAGGGGGAATAAAAGACACCATACACAGAGCTATTCTGCATCCTGAAGGACAGGGAGCAAATGATGAAAACAGTTGTCTTTTGGGAGCCTGCAAAGGTGCCACTGCCTGCAGCCAGCATCACCCTGTAGTCCAGTTAACACCAGCCACTTCAGCATCGCCCTTCTATTCCGCGCTCCAAAAACCGCTTCCCTTTGATTCCTCCCGGTCGGGGCCGGCAGTTGGAGCCCAGGCTGCGTTCCTGCGGTCCGGAATGCCGGGCTCTCCCCGGAGGAGCCGGGCTGGGAGCGCTGCTGCCCGGAGCGCTGCTGCCCGGAGCGCTGCTGCCCGGAGCGCTGCTGCCCGGAGCGCGGGGATGCTGCAGGGCAGGGACCGAACGCGCTCCCAGCGCCGGGGGCTCACGAAGTCCTGCGGGCTGCCTGGCAGCCACAAACCAGCTCCAGCCAACGCCAGGGGACCGACACGCTGCTGGCATGTCACCTTAGCAGCCGGGGGTTTGGGGACGTGCTCCTTTCCCCCGGCGCGCAGATGGTGTCTGCCACAACCAGCGTTTTCTTTGGAGGAAACAGGGAAGGGGAATTGAGTAAAGGAGCAGAAAATTCTGATTTTGGTGCAGGTTTTTGCTGATTTATGGCTTGCACATTTCGACAATTACTTTGTAAGTGGTTCACAAACTGCAATAGTTTCTGGGAGTTTAATGATCGGTATCTATAACACTGAGAAATGACAGTAAAATAAAGCATGTCCTCAAATTGTATTGTTATAGGCACACAAAATGGAGGCTTACAAGATATAGATTAGTAGAAAAGCTATAACTGCTTTCCTTTCCCCCCTCTTTTTTCCATGCATGACTATAAAAGCATCTTATCTTCTGTTCTGAAAAGAACTGTACTCCACAGTGGCCCCTTTATTAGGTCTCCTCTACAGAATAAAGATCTTATTTTTAAAAAACATAATAATATAAAAAACCCAATTAAAAGCAAAAAAGACAACTTTTACTGGACTAAACACAAAAGATTTTCATAAGAGTGATGACCTAACACGTGTTTTGAAGCTGCCAGGGCCAGGGTCACAGTCTCCCATGTATCACCTCAGCCTGATGTACAGCATTCAGAAACACCAAGTGCACAGCCTGAGCGTGTGGAATTATTACATGTAATCACAAAATGCTAATTGGTTACTAAGGCAAGTTGTATCAGATGAAATGGAAAACAAACCAGAAGCTGTTTCTCCAAGGCTTTTAAAGATAAAAGCATGGCTAAGCTTGGGTAGTTAGAACCAATAACACTCAGATATTCTCTTTGATCCCATATTCCTGCATGTCCATTATGAAACCATCAATATTGTGTGAAGGTTGGAGGGAAGGTGTAGGCTCTCTGAGGACTGGCCAAGTGCTACTTTTGCATCTCTCTCAGCTCCTCTTTCCAATATTTATCCTCTTCAGTGATTCAGATACCACAAACAGGGGCAGCTCACATCGAACTCGAGGCAGGGGGGGGAAAGAAGGAAGGGATGTTTGGTGGGAGGACACTGCCACGGGTCTAGGCCAGACTTCCCAGCTGGGGGTTTCCTGGAACACTACACCTCTAAGTACTGTATTTGCCTCAGGCAACTTCCCTCCACATAATGGTAAAGAGAAACACTAAATCAACAGATGCACACATTGACTGAGAATTCAGTGAATGCAAAAACCATTCCATCTCTGGACCTTAAACTGTACAGAAGTTATTAAGAGGACAAGGCACTGACAAAACAGCAATGAAGTCTCCCACCATCTGTCCTTGGCACCCTGGAATAGGTGGGAACTTTCTTCATTTGTTTGGGGAGGTGAGTATTGTACATGTGTGTAGTGTTCCCTTAGATATCTATCAGAGTCTTCCCTTAGATATCTATCAGTTTCAAAAGTTTAGGAAAATATCAGTAATGCCTGGCAAATGATTCCCATATAAAGGCTGTCACAAGATTATCTGCCAGGTTGTGGGGATGGAGGAGGTAACAGCCCACAGGAGATGTGCATTTAGTCCAAGATTAAAAGTTTTAAACACAGCAAAACATCTGAAAATTGGTTGGAAACATGAGACTGTGGACAAAATGTCTATGGATGGAGTTGAGAATTCTTTTTACCAGATCCTAAAATCAATGAGGTGAGGCAATAAGCTGACAGAGGTGCATCTAATTTACATGATGTCATTGATTCCTTCTGCCTCTCTGAAAACAGTAGAGTTTGTGCCATGGAGAGGCTGCAGCATCTCTCAGCTTCCATGGTGCCAACACTGCCTTTTTTAGGACAAGGAAACCCCAATCTGAAGGCAATGATGTGTAGAGGAAAGGAGCACAGATGGTTGAAGTGCCCTAAAGAGACTCCCAGTGGCCTGTTCCCTGCTCTCAGGGCAAGCCTGGCCTCGGGAATGAGATGCCAAATCTCAGGTGCCTCATACAGTGGGTAGGGGTTGTTTTGGTGGTTTGGGGTCCCACAGACTCTGAGGGGCCTCTGCTCTTGGGCAGGTCTGAGCTTTCAGAGCCATTGCAAGGCTGGGATCCCCAAGGAGCAGCCCCTGGCTGGTGCAAGCAGAGCTGAGTGTGCTGTTGCCATAGCAGGGGAAGGCATCTATGGAAACCCCTGAAAGGGCATCACTCCAGGCAGTCTCCAAACAGCAGGACCACAGACAGGACCAGGGCACTTACAAGGCACGCTGTGAAGCCAGGATAATTTCAATCCATTTAGCAAAGTGCTTCCAGTCCTCGTTTCAGAGCAGGTTAAAGGAAAATAGAGTAAGTATTGAACAAACAAGGTTGATCTGTACCTACAGCACTTTACTCAAGAAAGAACTAAAACTGTCTGACTGTTGTCTGCTCTTGTTTTTTTATTTTCCTCTCTGGCAAAATGCCTTTTTTTTTTTTTTAATTCTTGTTTATTTGTTTGAAAGACTGCTGCTGTGTGATGGTGAGCTGCTCTTACACAGACTCACTACCCCAAAAGGCACGGGTGAAAATCATGGGGTAGATATGCCAATACCTTATGGCAATAGCAGACACTCTGTAACATGATATATATCTGTGAGTAATCACACCCTTTTCTCCTCACTTAGGGTGGAAAAGTGCCCTTGAAAATCGCTTACTCTCCCACTAAAACATACAGGATTTGTACTCTAAGGGACAACACAGGAGTCCAATGAATCACTGAAATCAGGAAAAAAACCTAGTAAGGTTCTTTGAATTTGTCCTTTCCCAAACAGAGATTGAAGACTGAGTTCTTAAATCTTTTCTTGGTGTTGCATTGTGCTGTGTCCTTGGAAATATCAACAAGTCTAGCTAAATTTGTTCTTGAGATTTGCAAACAGGATGAATTTTACTTTTGACCCTAATATATTTATCAATCTGTTTTTGTCTTCAGCCACTTACATTATCATAGTAGTCAAAAGCATTATGACACATCTGACCAGAAGGGTTTTGCTGAATACATCATGAAAGGACCCCAATTGCTTCCAAAGATGGCAAATACTTTGTTTTCTCAAGAAAATGCTCACTGCTTGTTTTCCAGGCGTTTTGGGACAAGTTCATCTTTCATGTTCTCTTTCCTGGGGAAATCCTCACTGAATATAAATAACTCAAAAGCACTCAAATGACTTCCAGTAGTCTTAGGGAAGGTATTGCACTGGTGTAGAAGCCTAACTGGTTATGCAAGTTCTGTTGGGATAATTTCAAGCTGCCTGCTAGAGGCACCTCTCATCCACTGCTATCTCTGAGGATGTTTGAGATTGTGGAAGAATTATTGTGTTTCAAGGCAAAGAGGGGTCATTTTGATCACTGATTATGGATTCTTACATTTTAATCTTCTTAAACCCAGCGTTCAGATAGGCTAAGCTGTTGAGAGCAGTGGACAAACTGTCCACTGTGGTTGAGAGTATGTGGACAAACATTTACCTGACATCAGGTAACCCCTGCTTGATCAGTTCAGAGTCTCCAGTATAAAGTCAGAGCAAGTCTTGAACTTGAACTTCTTAATCAAGAGGGGAGGTGCTTTAAAAGTGTCCTGCCCTTGTGTTTGTCCCAGTGTATAACACAGCTCTGTACAGTTCACAGCCTTTTGTTTTTTGGGTGGTTGTTTTTGCTTTGACCCAGAACCACATATGAGTGGAGTCAGCAGAAGACCTGTCTCAGTCCACAGTGGAGGTGCAAGAGCTATGACCTCCTCCTGAGGGAACCCAGAGGGATTCAGGCAGGATTACAGAAGGGTGTTAGGTGAGCTTTAGGTGAACCCTGTACAGGTCTAATAGGATGAGCAAGCTCAGAGCAGAAGGTCTGATGATGAAGGATGCTTTTGCTCCAGCTCGAGCAGGGGTAAAAATTAAATCCTCTGGGAGCTGCAGGCCAGGTTGGACAGAGGCTTTGTTCTCTAAACTATGTTCTCAAACCTCTGATGAATAATTGTCTGCCCTAGAGGCTCGGAAGAGGAAGGAGCCCAGACTCCATTCAGTGGGTCCTTGGCTCTTAGGTCACCTGCAGCTGAGATGGTCAATGGGGGAAGGTTGTGCAATCCCATACAGCTGGAGGAATGACTGTGCTGTCTGTAACACTGCTATTCTGGACAATCAGTGTCTCCAGGCAAACTTTAACGGAAGATAATTTAACAATTATCAGAAAATAGAAAGCAAACTGCAGTAAAGCCAGCTATGCAGAGTTTCTTTTTCTATCAACTTGAATATTCTGCAGCTCTTTAGATCAATAGAGAAAATGTAAAACACATGCTTTTTGTAAATGTTGCTGAATCAAAAAAACCCTTCTACATCTATTTCAGGCTTGTGTGTGAAACACATTACAAGACATCAGACACAATCTCCAAATTTTGTGAATGTTATTCAGTATTTCAAGTGACCTACAGGGACACCAAGGGCAGCTTTCAAGAACATCCAGGCCCTTGAGTAGCATTGAGCTAAGAAATGATCTTTCTTTTTTTGTGTAGGGATAAATTTCTCAGGCTGGCCAAAAATGAAGATGCAATCCCAGATTGGAGGGAAAGCTCTCTCTCTCTTCCCTCCCCATTCCTCCAGAGCAAAGATTTGAAAATTGCACTTGGAAGGCATTCAATCAAGCAGACGGTCAGCTGTGCTCACATACATTTGGATCAGGTTTTTAGAGCCATGCCAGAACGTACCTTATGCAAAATTAGTAGAAACAATAACACCAGAGCAGAGGAATAACACAGCAAACCATACAGACATGTCAGGCACAACTAGCCATTAGGTGAAAGGCCAACATCATTTAGCAACTCACAAGTTCATAAATGGTAGATTTACAGAAATTTAATCCCCTTCTACTCATTGGAGGATTTCACTAGAGACCAGAAATAGCTAATTGGGAATAGGAGCAATGTATTTAAAAACAATGAAACACACTTCAGAAAACGCCTTTGAATCCTTCAAAAAGTAAAAGCACTAATTAAAAAAACATGTTTTTCTAAGAAGCAGCCGCAGGTTTACAGGGTGGGAATTGGCTAACTTCTGAGAGCCTGTGCTCTGTGTCTGGCCACTGGTTGGCAAATGCAGACCTTTACACTATAAAAACTGTTTCAGTAACACTTTGAAATACTTGCCCAATCATGTTGAGTTCACTTGGGATTCATTATAATATCATTAGATGGGATTATATCATTTGGTTTAATGTCAATTGCATTTCCATATTGTGTCCAGTGGTTTTATGATGTGGACAAATATTCCACCAAGGACTAGGCTGAGGCCATCACATTTAAATTCTTTTCCTGAGTCACAGCTGGCAGAAATTCTCATCTCAAGACATCCAGGCTGCAAAACCCTCCTTGGAAGCAAAGGGGAGATCAAACACAGTTTTTGTGCTGTTCTGACAGCTGCTCCAGTGGTGCTTTTGTTCCAGAGTTTGCTGCACCCACCTTAGTGCTTGAGTCAAATACAAAAGGCATTGCCTGAGTCTCCTTTCATGCTGATTGGAAAGACCACAACCAACTGTGGATTTGAGATTTTCTGATTGATAGTGGCCAGTCTGAGTGGGAGCAGGAGCTCAGACACCTCATCCTCCTCAGCTGGGACCACACAGCACTGACAGACACCTCAACTGCCTGGAACTGCTAAGAGCTGAACCCTCAGACTCACATGTCTGTTCACATCTGCTTTCACATCCAAAACATTCAGTGCTCCAACAGTAATAAAGCTCTAGAGAAATGAAATCTTCATAAGTAGCAGCAAGAAGGGTGTCAGACTTGCTGCAGCACAAGGTTGAATTCCTTTTCCAGTATGGCCCTCATCACTGTTTTGGGACAATGGGTAAAAAATCCCTATTCTTGTACAGGGAACAAGCAAAACTCATATGTATTGCATTGCATAATACATTTTCAACAGGAATTTTGTTGCTGTCACCACTAATAGAAATTAAATATATGTGCTAATGGCCTAGGTAACAGGAATGCAGGTTTTTCTCTGGAGAAAAATATGTTGTTTTCTTACACCTTTTCTAACATACTTTTCACATATTCTAACAGGCTTAGAGTCCTGCTGGAGAAGTAGGTGGATTCTGTTAGCTAAAGCTGTCTGGAAGTATTTTGAAGAAAGCACATGGCAAAGCACAGAAAAATCTAAGGAAATAAAAAAACAAAACAGGCACATGATAAAAATATCAAAGCTTCATGTTAACAGTGATAACCATAATAATAGAAATAATGTGTAATGGTACTATACAAAGAATAAGCTCAAAAATACATGTGGTGAAAGATCTGTTTTGCTTGTCCTACCACAGAGTGCATGTTGGTGAAGAATTTGTTCCTGACTATAAAATAATATACATCACTAGAAAGCCAGGTGTTAAAAAACCCTAGATCTTACCCAGAGTTGGTCTGCTTGTAAAAATGACCAAGATCCTCTGATTTAAATTCATGTGTCTGTGGGGAACCCTTTGCTCCTCATATGTCACAGCCCTCACCAGGCACAGCTTGAGCAGGGAGCACGAGCTCCCTGATTCCTCCCACCCCAGGGGGACAGAGGAAGGAAAATTCCCCACAGTGTAAACTTTCCTTGTGCAAAAGCAGGATGGAGCAAGAGTGTGGTGGAGTCTTTCTGCAAACCTTGGAGAAATGTGATGTTTTCAAGGCCCCTTCGGGCCCATCAAATTTGACTGGCTGAAAGGCAGAGGGAATAAAGTGAAATTGTTGATGTCAAGCACTCAGTCTCTTGCAGTATCCATAGAAGGCTTGTTTCCAGAAACACAGAATTTTGTTTTTCACAAGGCACAGACCAGAACAGAGGAAGGTGCTCAGGACAGTTATAGCTCTGTTGGATGTGCAATAAACTTCACAGAGAGTCCTCTGCCCATGTTGTGGGCAGCCCAAGGAAGCTGTGGAGAGTTTCTCTCAGCAGGAACCTGGCCTATGATGCTGTTCCCAATGGAGAGTCTCTGTGAGTCTGTAGGGAGGCTTAAGCCTCTTTCTAGGCATCTACCAACATTTGGCCAGGGGAGAGCAAATGAGTCACATCTGCACATTTTGTTCACATCCTTGGCAGAAAAAAGCCCTATAAAATTCTGCTTTCTTGTACTCAGGAGTTTCTGAGGAAGATATATTTTCATGGGAATTTACAATTTTTTGCCCTCAAGAGAAACTTCACCATTTCCCTTAATCAAAAGTGGTGTCATTTTTACCACTAAACATCTCACTTCTTCCCATCTGTCCAAAACCACTCCAGTGAGACATGGGCTTGGAAGAACTTGCAAGCCTTGGAGGGCCAGATCCAGCTCCCTGACTCAGTTCCTTTTCTGGCTCTGGGCAGTGGGCTTACCTATGAATACTTTTGCCTGTGTGGATGTAACCCCAGCAGGTTCAGTTCCTGGCAGATGTGGAGCAGAAGCCAGGAGACAGAGCAGATTCAAACCATGCTCTCTCCTGGAACAGTTAAATGGGATTGAAGCACAGTCTGCAGCAGTGCCTGAGCAGCAGTGAGCACAGGGCTGGTTTTGGCAGGCACAGAGCCATGGCTGTGCTGTGACCCAGCTACTGGAAGTGATGGATGTGCTGGGGAAAGGCTCAGCTGACCGTGTGGGCAGTGGGGAGGCTCCTGTGCAGGTTTCCCAGCACTGCTGGGCTCTGGGCACCAGGTTAGCACTGGATTACATGGACATGGTCTGGTCCACCCAAAGTCAAATTCCCAAATCTCCAGCACAATGCCCATGCAAGCTTGTATAACCTCATGTATAACCACACGGGGAAGCAGCTCTTGTGTCTATTTAAGACATGTTTGCCTTTGATCATGGGAAGATATAAATTGCTCTGAAGAAGAGCTAGTTGACATTTACTATTAGGTGTATTTTTGTATCATTAAAATGGAAGAAAACCTCAAGGAAAAATGTCAGGTTTTTAATTACCTCCAAAGAAATAAACCCCTGGTAATTGAAAACGTTCAGTTTGCAGTAGCCAACAAGGGAAACATTTTTCTAACAACCAAAAAGTGGAAGTCTCCAGTCTGTCATGCAGATATTTCCTGCAAGGTTTAGCTGAATATCTTCTTTGGTTGCTGAAAACTGGGGAAAAAAAAAATCAATGGATTTTTCTTCTTGCAATAAAAATACTTTTAGTCTGTGCACACTCAACAATTTTGCAGTGGGGGAATATTTTCCTGCTCCCTTCTGTATCCATCATTACAGCAGTAAAATACAGACTTTTCTTTTCTCTCTGCAGTGTTTTGGTTATGTCCTTGTCCCTTCCCATTAGGATTTCAGTTGCAGTTTCTAGTTCTGAACTCACACAGGATGGATCTGGGGACTAGGGAGACCTTTTATTCCAAAGTAGGCTGCCAGCAAGCTTGCCAGTGAGAGGGTTATCAGTGGAAATGGGTCTTGCAGAGACATAAATTCCAGCAGGTTGTGAGAGAGGTGTGTCATCTCTTTTGTTTGTTTACTTGTTTATGTGTTTTTTCCCTTGAGGATAAAACCCAGTAATAATTAATGCAGTTGTTTAACATGTTCCTTTTGAAGAACAAATCTTCTTCCACTGCCTTCCCTTTCTTGTGCTGTTTCTGAGAAGTGCTGGGTGAAAACAAAGCTGCATTTTCCAAAACCACATTTGGTGTGGCTGTGCACGTTTGCGCTTGGTTTAAAAATATCTCCACACTTCTAGACACGTTCAGCTCCTGCTTTTTTCAGAAAAGATCTCCAGTTGAGTGCTAGCCCATATAAAGGTGATCTGGATGTCAATGCACAATGGTGGACATGAGTCAAGCTGAAAAGGAATAGGGAGATATGTTCTCATGCACATAGAGGTGCTGCCAGGGTGGCATTTGAAAGGAATGGGAGAGCACAGAGTAGTTGGCATATTTAATGTAGGCATGATGTGTTTTAGTTTCTCTTTCAACAGTTTCTCCAGAAGACAGAACTTCTACAACATGGAGTTAAGGGCCAAGAAATGTCAGTTTAATTTGGTCTCTGATACTCAATCAGTGCATGGCCCCAGGCAAGTGACTTATCTTTCCTCTATCTAAACGTCTGCATCAGTGAAACAGGAGTGAAAGTACTTTCCACAGGAGTGTCAGTGAGTTTAGCATAACTCATTAGTGTCTGCCAGGAGCTTTCAAATCCTGCAGCAGAAAATCCTCTGCAGACACCAGAGGTTAATGCACTGTTGGGGTGGTGGTCAGGGGGAACCTGAGCCTGGCACCCCCACTTTGTGCTCAGTGACTGAGAGCTGGTGCCATGGGGCACAGAGAGGGGTGGGTCCCCAGCACTGTGATTAGGGGATGCTCCCACTGGATAAGGCTGGGGCTGGAGGAATGCCAGCAGTGCCTCGCTGAGAAACAAACAACCAATGTATCAGCCCTGATCACTGCATTCAGCTAATGAAAATGTATGTAATTGATATTTTATAACTGTATGGAGAAAGGATTTTTTTAGGGCTTTAATGGTATCGATTGACGGAAGAAAGCCAGATAGATGTCTCTAAGCTGCAGGCTATAGGGCTAAAGTGCCTTTGAGTCAGGAAATGTATACTTGTTTAAAATTCACTTCAAATTTTCACATCATTTGCAGCTTTTAATGGCATTTTTGGATCCTGGCAATTAATCACATAGCCACTTGAGTCAACTGATGGTCTCATTTCTGATCAATTATTGTTGTCAACCCCTATATTCTGCATACTGACTTGTACCATGATCTGAAAGAGAGAGATATCCTTTGGGATATGCTTTGGGATGCTCTCCTTGCATGTGGTCTCTAAAAGAACTTCAATCCTGTTCTTTTCTGAGGGTTATCACTGTTCACTTCACATGGAACTGTTGGGAGGGGCCCAGTGGAGACAATCCTGCTGCTCTAAAACTTATGCAAGTACTGTTGCTCACTATTTCCCTGAGATTGCCTTTTGTTTTGTTTTCTTACAGCCCTTGGAAAGAGAGTTAAGGGGCTTGATCTTTACTTGGACTCCTCATCATGCCACAATTCTTTGTTATTTAGCTTTTCTCATATCCAGCTCTGATTCCGTGGACAACCTTTTCGACCACAACATCACGCTGGACAAAGCAACATGTAGAAATAACATAATTTGTTTCTCTATAAAACAGGAAGATTAAAGAGCAGGGGATCTGCAACAGCTGGCTCCTACTGCAGAGAAAAAAAAGAGAACCTGGGTTCCCCATGCAGGCAACTCTAACATGCAACCCAAATCTAGATGAGACTGGATGAAAAGGGAACAAGTACAACAAGCCTGTTGCAGCAAAGGCATGAGCTGGAAAAGCTGGTGAGAAGGTTATTTTAGATAAAGCCCAACAGGGCTGGCTTAGCTTTAAAGCCCAACTTTGGTTTGGTCATTATAAATAAAAAAATTGTTCTGTCATGAGAGGGAAAAGTTGATCCAGCAGGAAAAGCAGGATCCTGACACTGCAGGTCCAGTATAGAGTCTAAGCAGTGCATGAGGCTCTGAGATGGTTTATGTTATCTTCTTTTTCTTCTTTTTTCCTTGTTGGTTGAGGTTTTTTTGTTTTTGTTTTTGTTTTTGTTGTTTTTTTTTTATTTTGTTTTGTTCTTGAGGATTTTATCTGTTGCTCATCTTGAGTTATTTCAAAAGTGAAGTTGATGTCCTTCCCTTTTTCTCTTTTTCACTCTCACTCATTGGAGCAAAACGTGAAAGACCCACATGCAAAGCATTGAATCAGAAGAAAATAAAACCAGTAAAAGACAACAAGTAAAAGCTTCCTTTTACAAGAAGTTGACATTTCCTGATCTTCCTCTTCATGCACCCACTCACAGAGAATTATTTGCCACGTGCCCATGAAAGGGTGTCAATATGAATGCGATGTGAGATTTCATTTTCGACTCTTACAAAATGAAATGGTTACACTGAGAGAGAAAAGGAACGGGCTGGACATGAGAGAAAAGTGCAGAGTCATTCTTTCTCTTCTTGTGGTCAGTGTGGTGTACCTTGGTTGTAGTTGTGTTTGGGACACTTTGCTGGGGAAAGAAAATTAAGAAAATATGATTTGAGTGGTATTGGTAAAACTCCAGTGTCACTTCATGCAAGGCTGCTGTGTCAATACCAGGTCACAGAGGGTTGCCCCAAAACTATAACTGTTAAAGTGTTACTGTTGTATTCTCTTCCACAGCTTAAATTTCCAGTTTCTCTAATTTTAATTCTATTTAATTCGTTTGCAAGAGCTGACTTAGATAATCCAACATTACACAACAACACTTACGGAGACTGAAAGTTGTGGTAATTTCTTTGGGTGAAATTCTAACCCAGTGAAGTCAGTAGCAAAACTCCTGCAGCTTCAAGGTTTCAGCTTATGGCAACTTAGTGCCATGAATTATTTGTACTCTGGGTGTTTTTGAATCTTTGAGTACATTAAGAAAAAAATATTGTGTTTGTCTATTTGGCCATTCAGAAGGAATAAACAATGGCTGCAAGTTTTAAAAGTTTAACCGAGAATTACAGAGTTTGGTATTTCTGCTGTCCCTGCAGATCTCAATCCCAAATCAGTTCTTAAAAGTTTTTGAGACTACCCTGCAGATAGTGGAGGATTTAGAAACAGAGCCATTCTCTTTCTGATAGTCACAATTTAGCTGATGAGTATGCTAATGATGCCTGAGACACAAATCAGAGTTCTCAGGAGTTTCATTGATTTTGCAGGACTAGCCATAAAATAGCCTTCCCATATTTATGGAGTCTTAGGTTAATCTCACAGAAATCAGTAGAAAGCCTGCCTCTTAATGTCAATTAATTTTTGACCCACAAAAATCAGATTCTCTTATTTGAACTGATTTGATTCCACTATGTGATATCAGTGTTTGTAACACTAGATCAGAATGCACCACAGATAAATTGCAAACATGCTTATTTAATCTATAGCATAGATGAGGATTAATCCATTTCCCCCTCAAACAATTTATTCAAGCAAAACCTCAGAGGCTGCACTTACTGGGGTTCTAAAAGTAATCTCTTTCTTGCTTTAGCAATGCAACCTCAAATATTATTTTTACACACTTAATGTCCCCACCCCTCCAATGCATTATTCTCAAGTTTGGTGGGCTACTAGATAAAGAGAAAGTGAATAATTTTTGGGAAGCTGCAGATGTCTTATTCATGCTCTGAAAATTCTTGGTTTGTCTGTTTAGCAACAGCAACTTTCTCAGTGATCAGGTTTGGGGTTTTTTCCCCCTAAGTAGTCAAGATGAGAGCATAGCTGATGATAATACTGACAGTAGAAAAGCAGCAACTGTGTGAGTTATGTGATTTGTCACATAACTCAGAACCAAGAGTCATGAAAACATCTAGTAATGGATATTTTTTTCCCTTTTCTCAGAAAACTAAGTTTTTTTCTGATCAGAAATTTCCCCTCTTGTATCAGTGACAAATCTGATTTTCCAGAGTTCAGGGGGAAACTCCAGCTTGACTTTGGGCATGAGGCAAATCATCCAATATCACTCTTAGGAGCTGATCACCTGTGAGGAGCCATGATCTCACCACTGGCTTGGAGAAAGGAGCAGTGGATATGAGGCAAGAGCACTCCTTGGATATGTTGTATAACATTTTGTGTTCATTAAGATGTTTCAGATACAGATCAACCCTCTTTGTTCAATACTTATCTTTGCATCTGCCCTGACCTGGGAACTGGGAGCACTTTGAGAAGTTAATTGAAAGCTTGCTTTGTTTCATTTTAGCTCTCAAGTCTAAAACTTCGCTTTCAGTAATGGCACTGAGAACACTTTTGTCCTGTCTGCAATAGCTCAGAAACCTTTTCCAGCAACAACTGGGAATTCATTATTGATCACCATTGTCTTATGCCAGGAATTCTCCACTGAGATGATTTTTATTATTGAATGACAACAGGAAACAACCCAGGAAAGTGATTATTTCTCTTGTGTTTCTACTGCCACAATCTGCTCAATCATCACACGCTCAACACGTGAGTCCCATATTTTCTGTTCAAGATCAGATGGATGTTTTTTTGGGATTTTATTCCATCCTTCCTCACCCAAATATGGTACCAAGAGGGGCTGAGGTGTGAGCAAGGATTTCAGAGATCTGCACTCAGACTCTGAGCTGTGTGAGTTTCTTTTGTAGCTTTTGGGAAATATTTGTGCTTAAAGTGACGTCTCTGGAAATTGGCAAAAATATTGATGTTCTTTTGTTTTTAATATGGTTCATAGCATTAGTTTTTGGAGCAGGGACTGTTTCCTATAAGCTTTATATGCAGCATTTTGTACAGCAGTGTCCATGTCTGCTGGCATAATAAAAGATTTAACAGGGACTTACTAATTTAAAAAATTAAATTGCAAATTGACATTGGTATTTTGACTGAAATTTTAAAACCAAAGAGTGAGTAACATGGAGGGATTTGACATGAAGAAATTGATAGAATATATGCAGAGAGGCATAATTAAATGTCTATTTTAGATCATTTGTAAAGGTGGGGATTCATGAAGGAACTGATAAATACTGGTTTCTCAGTAGGTCCATATTAATATTTCTTTGGAATAGAATGTACTCAAATAGATCCATTCTTTCCCTTATTAGCACAGACCTCTACTCTACAACAGCTGTTCCAATAAGAGATTTGTTTCATAGGACAGAATAGAAAAAGAACAAAGCATTCAGGAACTGAGACAAGAGCCTGTCACCCAAAGCAAGGAATGGAAAACCCAGCCAAGCATGAAGTCTAGATAAAAACACAGTTTCCAAAGAAGGGATGGATCCCCATATTTTGCATGGAGTGAAAGACATTGCAGTGGTTATTTTAGACTAACCGTGGTGATAATGGTGATATAAAAGTTTCTTATAAATGCTTACTGGTGTGTGCACCACCAATTCTGATATTACACTCATGAGTTCAAAATTCAGGGGTTAAATTACCCCTGAAATCAGGACACATATTCCACAAGTTCAGAAAGAGACAAAAATAACACATAAAAATAAGGAAACACCAATGTTTTGGTGCTGTGCTTCTTACTTGCTTTAGAGATTTTGATCCTTTCCTGCCACATTCTTGAATTCCTCTCCACAAACCCAAGGACATCACACTCAGGTTTTTGTGGGGAGTTTCTGGGGTCCCAGCAGTGGAGCCCTGAGAAATGTGCTGCTCATGGTAAAACCTGGCAACACCTTTGATTCATTCTCCACAGCAATACTGGGAGCTTCAAAGAGTCCTCACCCTTAGTGCTCTGTCTTTTACTTGGTTCTTGTCTAAGGATTTAAAACTAAAATATTCCATGGAAATGCTTTATTCATTTCAGTCCAGAGAATGTTGAGATTTATTTTTTTATCCTTAATTAATCTAAATCTTTACATGTCTTAATATAATGAAAAACTAAAAATAACAACCTAAACACTCTCACCCTGCTCCAGGCACTTTTTTTTTTTTTTTTTTTTAAGGGGGTTAATTTTAGACTTGGCATCTTTGCCCCATGAACTTCCCACATGTGGTTAAAGCTACAAGCCAGGTCCTGCCACCAGCCATATTTACCAGAAACAGCAGCAGAAATTTCCAGCAGAACAGTAAAGGGGCTGCAGTTCCTGTTGTTCTGCCAGTATATTTAATCTAAAAATATTATTCATCTTGCCAACCACTTTAATGCAATTGGGGAATGGCAGAGCTGGGAAGAAAAGCTCTTTGTTAAAAAATTTCAGCTCAGAAGTGACTCTGTTTTCTCCTATATTGTCTGCTGCTCTTTTTTCCCCTTCCTTTCTGCATGGCCTCCTTTGCTGTTTACCCAATCTGCTTTTCAGACTTCTCCCAGTTGTATTAATTATCATTCAATAAAACACTAATCATTTAGAATGACTGTACTTTACTTTTAAACACAACTTTTAAAAACTCAGCACAAGGAGAGACGTAAAAAGTTATCCAAAGGAAGAGACAAAATTCTTTCTTATTTAACTACCTGGATTTACATTCTGGGAGTAACCTGGAAGCAGTTACAGGGATGATGGCACAAAGGCTGGGCTTTACTGAGCCAACCACAGCCCTAATCTTTGGCTTTTCCTTGTTTTGTTGACTCTGCCATTTCTTTTCTTTGTAGTTTTCTGTTGCTGAAGCAGAAGCTGGAAGATGATCACAGAGGAAAGTGGAGACACTGAGGTCAAGTGTCCTTGAAGTATGTTTGTGACTAATACACTAATGAGCTTATTTGGGGAAAATCCAAAATGACTTTTCTGCACCTGAACACGAAGGGCACCTGCACAGGGAAGGGAATGAGTCTGGGGAAGGGTCTGGAGAACAAACCTGGTGAGGGGAGGCTGAGGGAGCTGGGGGAGCTCAGCTGGAGAAAAGGAGGTTGAGGGGGAGCCTCATTTTCTATAAACCCACCTGAAAGGAGCTGTAACCAGGCAGGGATCAACCCCTTCTCCCAAAAGCATCAAGGGACAGAACAAGAGGAAACAGCCTGGAGCTGCACCAGGAGAAGTTTAGGTTTGATATCAGGAAAATATTTCTTCACTGAAAGGCTTGTCCAGCTTTGGCACAGTTGCCCCAGGGCAGTGGTGGAGTCACCTTCCCTGGAGGACTTAAAAGACGTGTGGATGTGGCACTTGGGGACATGGTTTAGTGGTGGCCTTGGCAGTGCTGGGTTAAGGGTTGGACTCAGTGATCTTGGAGGGCTTTTCCAACCTAAACAAATTTATGATCAGAGCAGAGCAGAGGACTGGCAGCAATCAAACCAGACCATTCCTTGCAGTAGAGAACAAATACAACACCAACACTAATGGAGAATTTTAATTTAAAAAAATAAGTTAACTTCACTTCCATGACCCTACAACCTCTTTTACTGTGCAGAAGTCACCTTTCCTGGGAGTTGCTGTGCACCAGGCTGGATCCACCCATGGGGTGACTCAGGCACTGTCTCTGCTGTGTCCTTGCTGGGAGGGGAGGGTGGCAGTGAGCTGGGACGAGCTGGGGTCAGTGCACCTGCACAGGTGCAGGCTCCCAACCTCCCTGCAGCCAGCTGGGAGGGGGAGGGCTTTGGAGGGTGGCCATGTGGGTGCTCCTGGCTTTCAGGCCAGCTCACCCTGCTTGGTTCTGAGCTACCTGACCTAATTTCAGCCTTCCTGTGTCTGATGGGAGTCTACAAGAAAGATGGAGAAAAGCTTTTTACAAGGACATGTAGTGACAGGACAAGGGAGAATGGCTTTGAATGGAAAGGGAGTAGTTTTTGATTATATATTAGGAAGAAATTCTTCTCTTTGAGGGTGATGAGGCCATGGCACAGGTTACCCAGAGAAGCTGTGGATGCCCTGTCCCTGGAAATGTCCAAGGCCAGGTTGGATGGGGCTTGGAGCAACATGGGATAGTGGCAGGTGTGGAACAAAATGATATTTAAGGTCCCTTCCAACCCAAACCATTTTGTGATTTTCTGATTCTCTGATTCATTCCAGGTGAGAGATGAATGCTGAAGCTTTGTGGTATGTCAGCAGTAGAAATAATCTGAAACTGCTGCCTTTTATTTGCTCTTTTACATAGATAGGTGAGGATATATATAAATAAAGAAAAAGCAGAAGATACTAGATTATAAACCAAATAATGGTACAAGCCAGACAGTGTCAGAGGAAAGCTTCTATTGAGCGAGTTTTAAACTTGCACACACCTTCATTTATAATTATTATTTATAATTTTTATTTATGATGATTACTGATTAATTTATTTAGTGAGCTGAATGTATCTGTTATTCTGTCAAGGGTCAACAAAATAAATGATGTCTTCCCCCATTAAATTCAGTGGTCCAAAAGTGGCAGGATTAGAAGTAGATCTAGCACCACCTGATACCATCATTACATCCTGAACATGGGGTAGTACAGGGGAGGCTCTCAAGAAGATTTCTGAAGAAGGAAACTGTAGAATGCTGAGCTGTATTAGTAGGGAAGCTGCTGCAGGTGTCTGAGTGGGCTGAGGATGTGCAGTCTGGAATGGGCAGAGCAGAAAAGGCTGGGCTGGGCAGGGCTGAGGGCAGGCACTGGGAGGAGAAGGGCTGGTCTGTGCCTCACTGCTGTGTCAGGGCAATGCCCCAGCCTTTTATCCAGTGCAAGAAAAGTATTGGGTCAGATTGTGCATTTAGCCATCCATAAACTAAACCTAACCTAAGCTCACAAGGAAAAAACATCTCTCTACTGAGCTTTGTCCTTCTCCCAGAGATGGGTGAGCTTGTGAAAACCTGAGCTGTGTTAAGGGTGGTTCAACATATCTTGGACCTTCACTCCTGAAATTGTGACATCTTACTCCATGGAGTCCATCTCTGAGTTTTTTTGCTCTGAAAGAACAGAGTAAAGCAGGGGAGCTGGAGATTGCAGCTATTCATAATTGGGTGTAAAATGCTGAATATGGAGGGAAAAAAAGGAAGTGACTATAGCAGCATAACAGATGATGGAGTATTCCCTTTCCAGCTTTTGAAAGCATCCATTTGGATTTGGGGAAAAGAGGAGAGGAGTGTGTGTGTGTGT
>VZTT01033518.1:4958-20149 GCA_013400855.1 Buphagus erythrorhynchus | reverse complement strand
AGCTTTCTGATTATTTCAGTTCTTCCTTCTTACTTTACTTCTCTTCCTTCAGAGGGAAAGGGAAAGAAAGGAAAGGATTATGAATGGATTATCTTTGTCTGTTTGCTTATTTCTAGCATCATAAATATAAAAAAGAAATTTCTAATTAACATTTTCTTAATATGATTAAGGATTCTCTCAGGTGATGCCAAATATTGACTTTGAAAACAGCAGGAAATAATATGGAGCTGGCGATTTTTAAAGCAGAGGCAGTTAGAGACTTTGTGTTAATACCAGTGATCCACAGGCATTAGTGATCCTTATCTTTTGGCTGAACTTGTACTTGTAATGTCATGAGCTCCTTGAGCTGATAAGTATTTNTCCTTGAGCTGATAAGTATTTTAAAGAAAGTTTAATATCCTCCTACAAAATATACCTTTGTACATTATTTGATAACACCACAAGATTACTACTGGAAAGAATCAGACTAAATCCTGGATATCTGATATAATCCATATTCTTCTGTCTTAAATTAGGGAAGAAAAGTGTAAGTGTTCAGGCAGGCAAAGAGCATGGAATAATTGTTTCCCAATTGCATGAGGAATTTCTTAATTTTTCTCCAGTCTTCAGAAATCTCCCCAACTGGCTGTGATTTTTCACAGATAGGAAATCGGGGTTGTAATAGCATCTGCCATGTGTTTTTTCGTGAATCTCATCAGTCCCATGCATTTGTTCATTTTTATTTATAATTAGACAGTGCAGATGCAAATTTTGCACAATTGTGAGCATCCAGACAGTGGTGAGCCAGAATGACACTTTAGGCTTGATCTGAAGTTATCAACTCTTTATAAAAATTGCTTTTTAGGTCACCTCCTAAAATTTTCTGCTTAGGAAATGTCTGTCTTTTTGGGTGAGCAGACTTCTACAGATGTGTCATCCAGAGATTTATGGGTTCTTCCTCCTAGAAGAGATGCAAGGAAAAGAATCTCAGTCTGAAAGTTATATGAACACCTGGACCTTGTCTGGTATTTTATATTCTTGTTTTCTCAAACATTTGAGTATTAATATTAATGGTCTCCATTTTGCAACCAAAAGAAATACCAGAAAACTATGTCAAACATCCTAAACTTCTCATTCAAGTGTCTTTATATGGGCAACTTTAATGAAAGGCTGCTATTAACCTCTGGTAAACCAAAATCCTTGGTTGTGGAGCCAAGTTAAACTTGGCATTTCAAGCCAAAATATAAACTGAGCCACTGGAGCTGACTGAACATATCTGAAAAGGAAAATAAGTAATACTCATATACAGAAGTTCTGTGGCCAGGTATTTTATGTCTTGCCTATGCTCAGTTTCTTCATATATTCCTAGCCAGGACTGTGAAAACAAAAACTTGAAATGTACAAACAACCTGCCATGTTCAAGGTACAAAACAGCAAAAATACCACAGTGTGTAGTACCCTGAAATATCCATGTTGCCAGTCAGTTGTGTTAAACTGGGATCTGGGATATCCTCAATCACAGTTATCCTGGCAGATGTCACTGGTTATCCATCTGCTTTCCCACATGTCACTCTGCTCCATTGCTCATCCCCTTCTCTGCAAAAACATGCTTTTCCAAGTAAATATAAATATAAATAGTATAAGCAATATAGTTACATCTACAAACACACAAATCCAAGCGGTTGTTCAAAGTCCTGAGCCACTGAGAAGTGAGTTTCTGAAGGAATTATGGCTGGAAGGTGGTGGCTGTGGCAATCAGGAGCAAGGAGAGAACTTTCTTGGGCTTTTCCCTTNATTCCTTACAGTAATGTCCAGCATTGACACCAGTGACACCCCACTGGAGAAGGTCTACATTTACTGCAATATCTTTGTGTTTTGTGTTACATATTTTTTTATGTTGTAAAGAACTCCTGGTGAAGTTGTTTATTTGGTTGGAAATACTTGTGTTTCTACATGAGAAAGCCATCAACAAGGACTTTAAAAAAGAAGAGGGAATGTGATAAAAGAAGAGTAGAATCTTTAAAAGAAAATACCTCAACACGATTTTCCTTAAATAAATCTGATGTCATTTTATTTTCTAATATTTCTGGTTAATCAGAGCTTGATAAATAATGGTCTCCTGTTGATAGCAAACATCCTTCTGTACTTCAGTGGGATCTGGAATTTGCCTTTCAGGCCTTGTACCTGATAATTAAAGATGAAGAGAGTTGGCTTTCCTTCATATCTGGGGTTTAGTTTGTGTTTATTTCAGGGGGTATTTCTTGTTTGTTTTGAGGTTGGTTTTGGGTTTTTCTTCCCTTCTTTCCTATCCTGATGTCCAAGTGTTTTGCATGTACCGTTGGCAAAGATTTCCATCTCCCATAAAGATTCAATCTCTGTCTTATTTGGGGTCCTGATATCCACTCACTTTTTACAAGGGAACAGGTCAGTTTTAGTTTTTTGTCACACTGAGAAAAAGAGACAGGAGCAGCAGCAAGATAAATTATGTAGTAACTCAAGGAAGTAAGTGGAGTTTAATCAGAGTTTTTCAATCAACTTTATGTATTGTAACAGGCAAAATATAAAATGTAATTATTATTGCTAGATGGAAAGTATAGAGAGACCACAATCCATTTTGGGAGGGGATTTTTATTAATTTTTAAAAGAAAAATTACTATCATTTCTGTCTTAAGGGCTATGTCTTAAACTTTATTGTGTATAATATAAGAGTGCAGGGAAGAGCCCAGTGAGTCTTGGTGATGGATTGTTTCCTATTTTATCATTCCTAATAACTTCTTATCAGAAATAACATGCCTTGATGGCTGAAATGTCTCCATTTGGAATTATGTTGTTAACTGGAACTGTCAATATCGTTGAAGTTTCCTGCTGCTATAGAATTTTTGAACACAGGGAAAGATCAGGTCATAGGAGAAATTTTTGTCCTCAAAAAAATTTGAGTCCAAGATCGTGTATAATATATGCTGTGTATATATGCTGTGTATACAGAGTCTGTACATGAAAATCCAGCATTTTTGTCATGGGAAAAATGCTTGGAATGCACTTGGCTTCATAAGGCAATTCTCACTACAATTCATCAATCTCTTTTTACTGTTGGAAAGCAAATGTCTTTTGTGTTACATGGTGCAGGAGTTCATAAGCCAAAGAAAAGCAGAATAACCACGAAGGGGGTTGTTCCAAGTCTTTGCAGTCAGAGAAAGATTATTTAATGGAGGAAAAAAAATAAATTAAAGGACCGAAGTTACTTGAATGTAAGAGCACAATAAAATCAGAGTTGTAAATAGGCAGGAGTAGGATCAGGCTCAGGTAACAGAAAAGTTGCTGACTTATTACTCTCATTTAATACTTGTACAAATGGAGAAACTTCCCAAAATAATCTTCTTTTATCTTCTTGAAAGATTGCAACTTAGGAAGGCATTGTTCTTCGACACATGGATTTACATGTTGCTCTCAAAAACCAATCTGTAATTTTGTTCTTTCTTTTTCATATTAGAATGGATTTAGACTCATAAGTGCTCAAGAAGAGATGACAGTGGATAGAAAGCTTTGGGGTTTTTTTTACTCGTCCTACAATTCAGAGATAAAGATACTGATTCACTTAGGCATTTCTTTTTCTTCTGTGAAGAATAAATGAGATGCAAAACCAAAGTGTGTTCCCTGAAATGGGGTCCACAATCGTCTTCCATTCAGGTACTTTCTTTAGGAACAGAAAGCTAAAAATAATTTAAAACAGGAAAAAACAATTCACTGGTAAAACTAATATCTAGATAACAATCTGAAATGAAACAATCTAAAACATTTCCATTGTGAAAGTTGGAAATTCAGAATTACAAGTATGAAGTCCGGCCACTCTTGCCATTCCTGAAATTTATTGCAAAGGTGGTTTTAGCGTTCCTCCAAAGCAATATTCTAGGAAATATAGAGGTACAGGATCCAGCCCTTTTCCTGTTCGTTTTACAGTAGTATTTCCTGGCAAGGAGCCAGCATCATTAACTAATTTGCTGTAGTATTTCCATGCTCTGTGAACTCTGGGTTTAAATAACCTTCAAAACAAATAGATGCCCCTTTCAAACAAGGTTCTATACTAAAAATATATAAATATTTCACTAAGTCCTTGTTTTATCAAGTGTATATATAAGAGAGAACTATATATTTTCAGATATGAGTCAATGTAGCAAAAATGCCAACGATCCAACAGTGGAAAAAGTTTTGAAGATCAAATTCCCCGAAGCAAATTTTCATTAATGGGTTTGTGATCACCCTTTGTTATAATTTCCTTTGGCTGCAAGGTTTTTCTGTGGATTACAAGACAACAAATAGTGAGGAACTGTAATGATCAGGTTTTGGAATTACAGGAAATTAATTATCTGTTAAGTGGCTTAAAAGTTTTGAGTATCTGGTGTTCTTTATGTCTTTACATTTCCCTTTATACCTAAATGCCTCAAACTGAATTAACAGAGCTTCCCTAAGTTTCTCAGCAATCAGATTTTTTTTTTAGTTTTTCCTTCGGTTAAGAAAATAATTCTTCAGTGTCTTAGTTTATCCAATTTCTGAAAAGATTGTGAGTGTATCTGGCCCTGTGTGATTTCCAACTTTGGATTTATTATTACTTCCTTTGAAATCAAACATAATACAAAATCAATACATAACCCTTAATATTCATTACAAAATGTTGCCTAACTTCAATATACAAGTAGCTCAGTGAAATTTTCATCTAATCTCCAAAATCATATTGGATCACTGCACTATTGATTCAGGTTTATTTTTTTTCCCTGGTTTCAGTAACAGAAAACTCTCATTGGGCTGAATGACAGCAGGATAAACTCTTTATAAAGGTTCTTTCCTCTTCTGCCCCTTGTATATAAAAGATAAAACTGTATAAGATTGCTTCGATTAAATCTTTGAGATTTCTGATAGACTACTATGAGTTAGTGAAATATCCATCATAATGATAAATATATTCCAAGTTTGTAAATACTCTTCAGTATCAAAGTTATCTCTTGAAGCTTTTCTGTCAGTAAATTTGGTTGTTAAAAATTAAAAGTAAAAGTAAAGGAGACATTAGGAAAATGCCCAGAATTAAAAAATGAGATTTTGCCCAGTGATATTCCAGAGACATCATTAGCCCATAGCTCCATCAGAAAATCTCACAGATAAAAACCTAGCAATGAGTTCTTCACTAAAATATTCATAGAATCAAGGGACAAAAGGCCTTGGCCTCTATTCCAGGACAGTGTATTGTTATTTTCAGAACAGGATATTGATTACATTGCCCAAAGGTCAGTCCCTCTTTCCTAAATCTACTGCAGAACTTCGTTATTCAAATTGGAAGCAATCTCATTTTTTTCTTGGGGTCTGATTGAGCAAAAAAGCTTCTAAAAGCATTTAAGGAATACTTAAAATGTTGTAAAAATACATCCACAGACACAATTGCTTTCTATTTATCTAACATTGCTATAGGATGTTTAAAGGTAATTGCCTGTGGCACTGCTGGTATCTGTAAATAAACAACTGAGGATGGAGATCTGGGCCATATAAACATAACAGAGTTATTTGGCAGGAAAAGACACTTTCAGTTAAGCTGTAAAGGATAAATCTTGTTTGACCTTCCTCTAGTCTCTGGTGGGTAGTTCTGAGTCACTGGGAGAATGAGGCCTGGAATTTCATTTTGACTGACAAGTGGCCTCCCACTGAGGGCATCCTGCAAAGTGCTGAGCAAGGAGCAGCTCGTGAGAGCCAGCTGGGTTTGCTTGTGGAAATCTGGATAACCAAAAAAGCAGATTAGAGGGGTGCACAAATGCTCCAGACACTCAGGCTGCGGTCCCAAAAATCCTCTACCTGCTTCTAAGGAGCACTCGGACACTGAGGTTTGTCTGGAGCCATCAGGTGTGCTGACAGGACAGGGGATGGAGAAGGCTCAGATCAGTTTGAAGGTTTTAAACCCCAGCAATTTCTCTGTCCCTCACATCCCCTCCTGGTCCTGCTGAGTTGAGTTTGAAGGTTTCCAAACACAGCAGTTTCTCTCTCCATCCCTGGAATTCTGCTGATGGTCAGTGTAACCTCCAGCAGGTGTAAAATAGCAAAGGAATGGTGCTGGTGTGGATTTAGCACAGAGGAAAAGGAGTTTATCTGCAGAAGTGAGTGTGCATTTCTCACTGTGGGGAAAAAGCCTCCTGTCCACGTGGCTCACGTGATGTGGGGAACTTCATTTTGGCAGGGCAGCTTTCAGGAATTATCCACCTGCTGGCATTCCTCCCCTTTATGGAATGTGCTGATGCAAGGGATGATATCCCAGGAGAGTTTCCTATAAGCGTGTGAGTTTGTAACACAAATTAATTCCTCTCTTGCAATTGAGTTTTGACAGGAACAATGCTGATAATGCCTTTATTTTCTGCTGGGTTTGAGGTGTGTTTTCTTACAGTGTGAGATTTAATACAGCAAGGGATAATACTGGAACAGTGGAAGATGTCTGGGAAGAGATGTTTCTTTTGTATTCATTTCTATGTTGGTTGTCTATTGGTTTGTGTGTTTGCAGCTTTGCTATTTTATTTTTCAGGGTTTTTGAGGAGGGAGAAAAAAAGCTATCTTATTAAGGAGTTATTGAATTCTCAGTACTAAGCTTGACAGGTTTTCACACAGCAACTTTAGCCCACCTAACTTCAGTCTACTTTAATGTAAATCATCCAAAGGGATTCAGAAAGACATAAGCCATTGAAAAATAACACATTGTGCTCTTTTCACACCAAACTTCAAACATAGCAGCTGTCCTCTGGCCTTTTTTTTTTTTTTAATTCTTTTGTGGATGCAGTGACTTAACATGGTGCAAAATATGGATTGTGTTCATTCAGTTCATATTTTGGTTTTTAACAATTATTTCAATAGCTATAGAAAAGTATTTGAATTTACACTTAGCACATTTTTCCTTACTAACCTGCGTAGAGAGAAAGGATTACCTATGATAGTTCATTGTCCATTACATCCATTGTCCTTTCTTTTGTAGGAAACTGCAAAATGTTCTCTGTCTACCAGTTTTGAATTTATTTAAAGGGATATTTATACTTAGCAGCAATTTATATCCAGATTTCTCAGAGAAAACAGAAATTAGGGATACTATTTATGTACATACTAGCATAAAAGTAGTTTGTCATTAGTGACCTAAGTGGACATCGAAAACACAGAAAGTCAGAACTGATATTTAATTCACCTGATTTCTGTGGAAACAGTTTGGAAAGGAAGGAAAACAAACACAAAAAAGCAGGGAGCAGTTAGAGCTTAGGTTATTTCTAGCATCAAAGTACAATATGCAATTGTGTTCTGCCTTCTTCAGGAGATGAAACTGCAGTTCAGTGCCCTGTGTTTGCACAGTAATGTAACTACTGGAGTGCATTAACACTTTTGAGATGATTATACATTGCTAAATGCCCAGCTAGGGTTGTATACCCCCATTTTTTTTTAACTCAGTGGACAATAGATTAATTTGATTTCACACCATTGGTTGTGCATTGGTTTTGGAAAATGCATTTCTGGATTGGAAAATCCAGAAGTTCAGTAGTACTTAAGGGTGTTGCTGCTGCTCTTTGATCTTTCCCTGAGAAACAAAGCTGGGAAGATTTGAAGCAGCAGCCCTTATAGACATCTTCAAGAACACACTTTGTAACTCAAACCTGTGGCTTCAGCTTTGCTTATGATCAGATGAAAGGAATCCTTGCCTGTGAGGGTGGGCAGGCCCTGGCACACATTGCCACAGAAGCTGTGGCTGCCCCTGGAACCCTGGAAGTGTCCAAGGCCAGGCTGGATGGGGCTTGGGTTAGGGGAAAGTGTCGCTGCCTGTGGCAGAGGGTGACACAGGGCAAGCTTAAGGTCCTTTCCAGCCCAAACCATTCCATGATTTAGTGATTGAACAGCCTCTCTAAACTTGAAATAAGATTATTTAGCCTAAACAATTAAGACATAAACAGGAGCAAATCCTTTGGAGTTGGTGCCAGCTCATGAAGCAGACCCAGAAAAGTGAGCAGAGCAGTTTGTTGCTGGTCGTGCCTCTCACCATGGGTAACTCTTGCTTGAATTCCTTGTTTAGTATCTCATCTTTCACAAACCTTGCAGCTATTTCATGCTGTAGTGGTTTAACTCCAGCTGGGAATTAATATTTATTAATTATTCTTCTCTGATCCAGTGAGGAATTTTATCCCATATCCTCTAGACTGACAAGCAGGGTCATTAAAACCTAATTGGTTGAATTGACCTTTGATATCTCTCAAATGAGAGCAAGGTGCCTGCACAGCTTTGGGAATATGGTTTGCCCAGGATGTTCTTTTCAACCTCATGCCTACTTCATATGTCCCACATGGAGAGAACATTCCCTGTGGAAGGAACAGGTCCCTCCAAGTGAGATCCTGACCCCACTTGAACAAGGCCAACATTTTGTCCTAAATCCCACTTCTTGAGCAGTTTGCATCATAAATCACTTGGGGTTATTAAGTCACTCATAAAGGTTTAATCTGGTGGGAATCTGTGCCATTTCAATAATATTTTTTCTGCCACTTTATCTCTTCTACATTAGGAATAAAGACAGTAAGAGGTTTGAGATAGTGAGACATGAAGTTTGAAAATAGAAATTGAAATATTAGGGTTTTCCATCATCACTAAAGCTCAAAATATTAATTTGATGTTTTGCCTATACTGGCTCATTTATTCAGAGTTCTACGCATGTATTGGCTTTTATTAAATAAGTAGTATTCTTAATATTAGTGTAAAGTATCTGCGTGGATTTTTCCCCAATGTAACCTCAATTTTTAATGTCAAACCATTCACACACCAAGTCAATTTTCCTTGCCATAAATGACAACTATTCCCTAGCATCACCAATGAAATTAAAGCAATTAATTTTCAAGAGAAGTTATTTAAAATCAAGATTTCTTGACAAATCCACTGCACTTTTGAGTCAAGCTGTTACATTTTCATTACTATCCTTTAGGTGAATGGTTTTAATTTTTCAATCAAATCTTGGATTGTTTTGTACTGATAGAAAATATGACTCTCTGCCCCACTTGAGAGAACATGGCAATTCTTCCAGTGAGTTGTTGTTTTTTTTCCTCCATCTTTTACATTATTACAAAAATAGATTTCTAAAGTATCTTTTTAAGTCAACAAACCTATTTTCAGCCACTCCCGCCCTGTCTTTTATTATCTGCCTCCTCTTGCCTTAAGCAACTTATTTTTGTATTCAGATTTAACATCACAATAGATCTTATCTAACTGGTTTCTTAAGGAACTTTTATGTGGCATCTGCTGGGCTGGAATGTCCAAAAATACTTCTGCATGAAGTGCCAACACTTATTTCATGCCTGTAGGGAATCTGTGTCTCTCTTTTTGGGGCATTTTGGAACATAGCACCCGTGGATGACATTTCCTGGGGTTTTGCTGTGTTCACTGTGCAGGTGAACTCTTAAATATCTTTTACTCTGAGAGTCAACTTTTAAAATGTCTCCCACTGCAATTTCTTTCCTGATAATCCCCTGGGATCTGGTCCAGCCATGCCACCATGCAGAAACCAAGTTTGACATCAACTTTATTGACATTTGGAAGAGCTGCAGGCACAAAAGAAATTTGCTGCTAAAATATTTTAAGTAGAACGTTTACACAAGAGATGAAAATACCAGCATTAGGCCAAATTTTTCTGGTTTGGGCAACACAGAGGAGTGTGTTTGGATCCCTGGATTCAGCGTTTTTCTAGTATTTGTCAATATCAGACAGGTTGGAAACAAAGTGATAAATCAGAGTGTGATATGGAAAGAAAGACTTTAGCACATTTCCTAATATTAGGAAATACATTTCCAAATACTGAATTTAAATCAGCTCTAGGCAGCTAAAGTAATATCAGAGGTAATAAATGTAATAAGTTGATGTCTGCTAGAGCCATCAAGGCTGTAGCCTTAAAAACATGGAGTGTGAAAATATTCACATTTCAGTTTTCTTATAATATTCTGGGTGACATCATGATGTAGTGCATGGCAGCTGGATTAAGTGCTAATGGAACTTGGTCCAAAAAGAGTTCAGCAGTCTGCTTCTTCTTTAGTAAAGCTCACTCCAATCTATATTAAAGCAACATAAAGTTTTGCAGGATGATCTTCCATCTGACAGAGAAAACAGAAAAGAAAAAGGAAGAAAAGAGGGCCACAACCTGAATTTAAAAATATAAAGAAAGTGATTCTAGGAACACTTTGTGGAAAAGGAATAAAGGATGAGCCATCCTACTGGAAAATGCTGTAACAAATTCTGTGAATCTTCCACATTTTTAGGCCTATCCCTTACCAAGATGATTTTTTTGTTTGTTTCAAAACCCTTGTACAGAATGACTTGCATCCACTGAGGTTTTCATTCATCAAAGATTACAACATTCATGCCAAATAACTTCTCATTTTCAATTGGCTGTATTCAAATTTCAATTCTGCATCAAAGTAAAATCCTGACAGAGAAAGAAAAAAGGGAAAGGAAAACAATCTTGTCCTTAGACTAAGAGAATAAACAAAGTTTTGGTGTTAGAGAAGATATGTTGTATTGCAGTTTTACTTCCTATTGAATTTTTCAATTGCTATTGAATGACCACCTTTTAGGCCTCTGCCTTGACAGGGCCAAGTCCCTGCCCATGTAGAACTACATGGATTTATTTTGTATGGATTTGAAATGCTGAATTAGTGTGGGTTCACAAGAGGACACAGAAACAGGTTTTTGTACCGGTTTTGATTCACCTGGAATTTCAACAGGTTCGCATGAAATGCAAGGTTCAAAGCACATTTGAGTGTTGCCTTCCAAATCTGGTTTGGGTAAGATCCAGACCCATAAATCCTTCATCCTTGGTGGGGATGCATCAGAGCATCCATTCAGAGAGGTGGGACACCCAGAACTCAGCCCAGCTCTTTGGAGAGCTCGTTTGAAGCAAGGCCAGGATTTGGGGCTGTAATTAAACCAGCATTGAGGCAGATTCAGCCAGAATTTGCATCCAGTGTAGAGCAATTTGCAGGATCCTAGGAGCTGATGTTAGGCCTTGCTGCTTCCTTAATTCCCAGTCTCCAGCAGGAGGAAGGATTGAAGAAGGAAATCTCAGTGGCCTGATCCTCCCTGGTAGAAGTAAATGTAAATGCACTTTCTCCCAGGCAGCTTTTGACTCAACTTTGTTTAGAGCTAAGCTCTTAGACAAAAGCTGATAAAATCGGTTGCATCAGTTTGTGGATTTAATCAGGGATATGTGAATAAAAGATAAAATCCCAGATATAAATAATACATTAAATTACTTTTCTTCCTAATTCCCTATCCTTTTGCTACAACCAAAAAAAAAAATCAGTATTTTTCAAAGATGTATTTTTGATTTTAGGCCATGTCATTGTCTATCACAGAATTAACATTTTCATTGCTCATGTACTGTGAAATCTACTTCTGTAGGGATTTTTTGTACAATTAGAGGCAATGAAAAAAGGAGGTATTCTGTTCTGTTAGACTTTAGTGTGAAGTTCTGCCACTTATTTAATTACTTTAACAAATAGGTGTTCTTTTTGGACTAGACCTTCCACTGACATAAATAAGAGTATAATTTCATGTACCATATTCTTATTCAGCAAATATCACCTTTCCTTGCTTTAATTTTAGCACGAGGCAAGCGTGCATATAAGTTTTTGCTGGATTTAATTTTAATTATGCTCTATCCAGTGGAAGTCAAAAGGTATCCAGTCACTTTTTCCAGTACACTGATCCACGTGCTAGTTTTCTGTCTCAGCCTGTTTGAGCTTTCCATCACCAGGAAGCTCCATGGCAACTCAGTGTATGGAAACAGATGTGAGGTCACCCGGAGCCTATGGAGTGAAACCTGAAGACAATGGAAAAAATTCTTTTGATACACTCTGGCAATTGGTGCAGCTTCATATAGAAAAAGTTTTCATGCAAAAGTTGACTACAGTTAAATGGTTATTTAAAGTTTCACTCCAGCTTTTTTAGTTTGAAAAGATAGTGCTTCAGAGTATACCCCTCTCTCTAATCTTAACTTCTTTTTCCTCCTTCTGGGATTCTAAATTAATCTAAGAATCTTCTAAGTTCATTTAAGAGTCTTCTTAGTGTGGCTTGTTTAGGAAAAGTGAAGAGTTGGCTCCAGTAACTTGCCTTCACTTAAATGAGGAAACGTTTTAGAAGCAGTTCAGTCTTATTGACTGTCAGAGATAACAGGCCTGAAATGGCATTAAGCCCTTTTCTAAAGAAGCTGTGCATTCTTTCTTCATAAAGGTACTTTGAAGGCCTCAATGCAAGATGTTTCTGTTCAGAATATTCAGTAATGTTAAATGAGTTTTAATGTTACCACTCTTGAAGTCTGTGAGTCACGTCAGAACCTACTTTGCATCCTATGTGGTGGCCCACAAACCTCATTCCCACCTGCAGCAGGGTTTAATTTCCTAAAAATTAATTTTTACACAGGGGGAATCTAAGTTTATATTTCAAGTTTAGCATTAGTTACATTCTTGTGTCTGTATGTTAAATTGCCTGTACAGAAAAGACTAACATTTGCTTATCTGCAGTTTCAACATAAATACCATTGATAGTATCTTTTTTTCTGGGATGCTTTGATATATGATGAGGCTTTTTTTCACGTGAGGTTACAGGTGTGTTTACATAAAATCTTTAGCACCTTTAAAAACTTTTAAGCAAAATCAAACACCTGTGTTCTTTAAACCAAATAATGTATCAATTTTATGACTGGAGCTGTGGTTTTTAGGTTTTAAAAAGAGTTGGTTTGGTCAATAAGGAAGGAATATTTGGATTGGATTGAAATTTATTTAGAGCAAAAACACCAGGAGAAGTTTTTTGCCCGAAAGGGTGCAACAGGCATTGTTATTGGATCTGTAGCTACTCTTTTTAGGGACAACAAGGTCCTCTCAAAAGAGACTTCAGTGTGAATATCTGACATATTAATGCTTCTAGTCCCTCTGAGACCTTGCCAGAGCCCCTAAATATGGTGTTGTCCCCACAAAGGTTTATCTCTTCTTCACTGACATTCCAAAAAGTGGAGATGGTTGTCACATTCCTTGTGGCTGGAAGCAATAATAAAATGTTGCCATTCTCACCTTGTTTTTGAAAGATGAATGAATGTGCCTTGGAAGGCACAGAGGCTTTTTTCCTAGCAGTGGTTTCAGGAGGTGGCTGCTCAAAGGCTGCACATCATCTCTTAACATCAGTGCCGTAGCAGGACTGTAAAGATGTCCTTACACTCCATCTCCTAATCCTGAAAAAATGGCAGGAATAATGGAGTTCCAGTGCTTTGTGTGGGCTGGGATAAGGGGTCTGAGCCCTCTACCCAGCACAGAGGCAATGACCAAGGAGCCACCCAGCTTTCCACTCCTGTTCCTACAAATTAGAGGTAACACTTTGAGAGCCCTCAGAAAAGTCTGCTGTTAGAGGAAATCAGTCATGTGCAAGGTACAAACATTGGACGCCTGTGACTAATACAGATCAAAGGCAATTACATAAAACCAGAACAAATAACCCTGGGGTTTTTGTCCCTGTGGAGTGAGCTGAGGGATGCCGATGTCTTAGAAACTGTTCCTGTATCCCACCTGAATTCANTCCCTGTAGCAAGCAGAGTGTGAGGTAGTGAAAAGGAACAGATGATTTTGTAAAAACATGAAGCTTCTGTAGCAGACCTTAGCTAAGCTCCAGAAACCTCTGAATTAGCTGCTGGATGTTTCAGAAATGTTCACATGTACCCAATATTGTCAGGCTCTCATGCTTGTGAATAGACTTCCCAAAGCCTCAGCTGTTTATGCTTTCCATGAATGGCAAACAAATGTGCAGCTCTGTTACCCTGAGATCTGAGGCTGGGCTAAGCTGCTCAAGATGTCCTGAGCTGGGAACTGTGTGGGAAAGTTGTGAAAATCCTGGTAATAGATGGAGACATTAATTTCCTTGCAGAATAGGCCTCAAAATACATAAGGGAGATGGAGAATAATTCCTGTTCAGTGCTCAGAAAGGGCTTGGGAAGACACAACTGTTAGCATCATCTGCAAAGGACTGGGGGAAAACTTGGAAAAAAAACTCCACTGTATTCATGGAATACATTTTGTTTGGTTTCAGTCTTTAAGGAGTGTGAGGAGCTTAGCATGGATTTCTCAGTTCTGGGCCACACAGGACTGAGAGAAACATTGAAGATTTTGTATGGCAAAAATAAAACAGCAGTTTTGCTTTTTCAGACTTGGAGCTGCACTCCTTCTTCCTTGTTTTGGAAAGATACTGTAGACATCCATGGAACTAATGAAGTGTGGTCTGCTACTGAAATTGCTCTGTGCTTCCACTGTCAAACACTTTTATATTCATGACTTTGTTGGCACTATTCTGGTGTCAGATGTCCAGGTTTCAATGCAAAATGTTTTGTTTCACGAACTTATGCAGGAATACAAGAAAAAGGTTGGGATACAATTGCTAGGAGGATCGAGGAAGTATCTCCTGAGGTTAAGAAAAAATGTGCTAGTACAATTTTCATTCATAAAATTGTTGCTTTTTTCCTGTTTAAGAATGAAACCCCAAAGTTTTACAAAGGTCGACTGTGAGAGTGTTTTGGTCTTGGTTTGTTGGTGAAGTTTATTTTGCTGTGCTATGTCCATGAAAATCTTGTTTCTTGTGATTTTCTTAGATGAAAAGAGATTGTACTTGCTGTCTAAATCATTAGACCACCAAAAGTAGAGATTGATCAGTTTGCACACTCAGGGAGTCCAAGAAAGATGAATTTATGCTGATCCTGAACTCATTTTACCAGAAAATAATTGTTAGACATGTTTCTTGGACCAAAATTGTCAAATACAAATGCAGGCTGGCCATAAAATGTCAGGTGAAAGCATTCTCAACATTCTGCAGAGTTTAGCAATGGCTTTTATTCCTTCATCAGCCTGGTACCAGAGAGCACCAAGTGACGTAATGAAGGCTTGGGGAAAAAAAAAAAAAAGAATAAAATCATTGTTGAATCTGCACAACTGTTTAAGCCATTTACCCACTACAATTCAACAAGAGCAATGAGAAAAACAGCTACTTGAGATTCATATAGGGGTGATATCTTCTACTTAATGTTTCTTGCACTCTTTCTCCTTCCACACCACCTCTTTTTTTTCTTTTTTCTCTCTTTCTCAGTCTTTCACATTTACTAATAAATAAAATCCAGTATTGACTTCATTTACACCTTAATT